>KQ435859.1:4630857-4641504 GCA_001276565.1 Melipona quadrifasciata
GACGGTTCCCCCGTTACAGAAAGAAAACGGTTTCAAATTGACGTCCGATCTTTCCGAATTGCTGCGTTGGAAGCACGAGTCAAAACTACTAAAATTGTCACGACAGTCTCTCATCTCTCTGAGAAATGTGCGAAACGTTGAATGAAAAATGGAGAGTTGAGAGTTTCCAAATCAAAATTATAATCGCGATGCTCTGTGTCCAGTAAACAAATATAAAATATAAAATTTTGATTGAGAATCTGTACATGCATAAATACTCGGTAATAAAATTTACACACTTAATAAATTTTATACGCCAGAGTACTCGCACAGAGTGCGATAAACGAAAAACAAGCAAGATATTGTTTGCAAGAATGATTATCCGACATGGAAAAAACTAGCGTAAACACAGATGAAGATAAATAAAAGATATTCAACGTCGTGTATAATATTCTCGTGTATGTCCGCATTGATCGCGATTCGCATAATAATCGTTGATTTAATCGTTCCTAATTCTGGCATTTGTAATTTCCTTATTACACGTGTTACACGTAATAGGAAAATTAGCAGTGTAAATCTTGATTCAAATTTAGATAAGCTCCTCCCTTTCAGTTAAAGTGTAATTGGCACAAAATATTTTTTCGACGAAACGACAAGAAATCCAAGCTTGTTAGAAGTCTCTTGGAAGAAGAGAATATTTCATAGTTTTGCAATGTTTACGAATAATTTTGCATATATTTTTGCCCGACTCTCTCGCATGAATTTAAAATTACGATCGTTATTTTCTCGATGGTTATTGAAAACGATGTTATTTTATGCAAAGGTATTTTAATATTTATAAGTGTGGTCATAGAAATGTTAGTTAATGTTTTACTAATATCACTAGTATATGCTACATACTAATAACAATTATCTGTTTTCAAGTATGCAACGATATGACATAAAATATCCAAAATACAATGTTGCTGCAACAATCTCTTATCCAGGTTCTACTTTTCTTCAAATCGCGTTCTCCAAAAATACGAATTTGCAAAAAGGAAATTATGACGAAGTAAAACAACCGGCAAACTTTCTAATTTATCAATACTCGCATCAAAGGCCACTTGAAAATTTTATCTCTCGTATCGATCCTCAGAAATTTCTTTTGGTCCAAGCTTTCGGTCTATTAAATTTCAATCGCGCATAAAGTTTGAAACCGGCGCGCAATAAAGAAAATATATGGGAAATACGAAAGGTATTTGGCATCGGAAACCACGCGAAAATAGGTGAAGGTAGCAAGGACAATTTCGTTCGTTCATTTTCAGTCGGTAGAATGTAGATTTCCCTTTAACAGTTGGGGGCCGAGAGGAGGAGTTCGAAATAAAACGTGTTTACCGTTACATGGTTTTTCCGCATTGCGATGCTCGGCCAAGCTAGAGAATGTGTCGTTCGTTGGCTTTACGCTCCGTTTCACGAACAGGCCGGTACAAACACTCTTTGTGCCCGAAATTTTCACAGAAATGTCCTACTTCCAATGAAATACGTTGCACGAAAACACACAAAAAAAAAAAAAAAAAAAAAAAAAAAAAAAAAAAAAAAGAAAAAGAGAAGAAAGAAGAAAGACAGATAAAAGAAAGAAACGACTGGTTCTGTTTCGTTACATTTAGATTACATTTAGATTTATTTCCTGGGAAAAAAAATGAATAATGCATAGAAGCACGATATATCGAGAGTTAAAATGAGTTATTCGTAAAATTATTCGTAATGGTATATTCGTCCCATCTTTTCATTCGTGCTTAAATTACAGCAAAATTCAATAAATACACATGCATATGTCTCGATCATACATGTCACATTGCGTCTCAACAAGTTAATTGTTAATAAAACTGAAATAAAATTATTTTTTATCCACGTGCACGTTTAGCATGTTTCACAATCACGAAAACTAAGTTCCGTGTTATCATTTTCTACGTTGACATAAACATATTGATATTACGATAATTCTTTCAATATGCAAATTCAAGAAAAAAGGATTTACGTGAAAAGGATATATTTCTACGTGAAAGTTAAACTACACACTTTTGTGTTGAAAATTTTCAACACGGCGGAGAAGAACGAACGGGTAAGATTGACGCGAAACGTATCGAAAAAGGAAACAATATACCAGCACGTTATTTTCTGGAGCACCTCGTGGAAAAACAGAATTCCAGAAAAAGTTGCGCGACTTGAATTCCACCGTTACAAATCGATCTTGAATCGATGTTAATTCCTTCATCTGTACCAATTCGTCACGAAATGCCAAACGACTGCCGCGATTGCGTACGACTGGCATACACGGTTGTTTTGCCTCGATTCGACCCGCCTTACGAAACGCAGAAGAAAAATACACGATCTCCTCCTGAAATACGATTTCGTCAATTTCGATCGAGATTTGCGCGGCGAGCACGCGGTGTGTTTTGCGTAAGAAGAATCAGAGCGATTCGAATCGAGTGTAGCCCGCGGCGGTTGCCACAAAGATTCGCCACCGCGATAATTGACCGATATTTTCCACCGTTCTTGAACGTCACACAATTTCCTTTTCCACGGTGACCACAATCTCCTCGGACGATCCTGCGCTGCCAACACAGTCCTCCGCGCGAGGAAATTTCCACTTTTCCACAGTGGACGAACGCGGAACAGACAGCGAATGGATATTTCCACTGTGCCACTTTCGTTTTCGTGCCGATCAATTCGTTTTGCCAGTACATACGCACAGGCTGCAAATACGCGCGCGGTACTATAAATCGAGATCAAAGCCGCGAGATCATGAAAACATGGCTATAAAACTTCCAGGTCAATTTGAAGTTCAATTTCTCGGCCATCTCTCGTTAACCTTAAATGTTTTACGAGAGAACGTTATGCTAATGCAACGTTTCGTTCCATTTCCTTTTAGCGAATTCAAGAGTCTGCACGGTATTATCTTCCTTCTCGTTATCCTATTATCTTCCTCCCCCATTCACGGATGCTAAAGATGCTTCGTAAAATTTCCTTAAATTTTCTGCGCGCTCTTATTCTTGAATTTCATAGCACTCGAACGAGCCGTTTCTTCCTCACTTTTTTTTTTTTCAAATTCTACAACTTCCTTTTGCTCTTTCAATGCGCGTACAGTGGAATTCCGCAATGATTTTTTTTCTTTCGTCGTATCTTGAGAAAATAAGAATTTACCGTGTTTACGTTCTTTCAACGACACTGCGTTTATGCAATGTTTACAGTCTACATATTAATTCGCCGCTTGCTTCTTAACGAGCCTAACAATTATCTTACATCACGAATGAAAATCGAATGTAAAAAACATTTCAAATACACTCAAGCCTCATTCAGATTTATGAAGTTATTTGAACTCGAGCCGAGAGCTCGACTTCAACGGAATACTTAATGAGAGGTAGTCGCTCAAGCATGCAAATTTTAAACGACAATTTTAATTACGAACGTAATTGAATCTGCACAGAAAAAAAAAAAAGAAAGAAAGAAAGAAAAATTCCAATTCTTGACACGTCTCGCGCATTTTCGAATTTTCGTTCGCGAGAGAGAAAGAGAAGAAAATAAACCGCCCCTGATTAGGAAGATTAATGGAAGCGGAAGAAATTGCATCACGGTGGCCGCGATAACGTTATCGCTACAAGGTATACCGTTACGTGTGTCACAATCGTTGCGTCAAATTCCACGAATTGGCTCGCATTACGTAAACATTTACCGTGTCTCCCACTAGAAAAATTAGCTTTACATTATCTTCACCTGTGGTCCGGTCGTTTTACCGACAGAGCCGTTTTATATTAACCGCCTAAATAGCGCCCCCCACTATGCGCGCCAGACCGCGCTACTAACTAGATCTCGGCGTGCCGCGGTGTCGTTAACGGTGACAGACATGCAGACCCATTGTGGCCATACGTCGTCGTCGTCGTCGTCGCCGTCGTGTCGTAGTTGTAGTCGTCGTTTCCGTCGCGTGATTCTGACGGTATTTCTACGCGATCGTTAACGGGTTTCAAGACGCATTCGAATTCATGCGCCAATGTTTCTTTTTCACCAGTCGCGACACGCTGTCGATATTTTTAGACCAGGGTCTGATTTCCGGCGAGTCGAGATAATGGAGGCCTAATGTTTCGAGAATCCACGTTTTCCGTTTACAATCGGGACACAATTCGCAGAGCCAGAATGCAGCGGGCATTTCTCGTTAATTGAAACGTGCCGTGTTACCGAGAAAGAGGTATACATATTTCGAATAAAATTTCCAAGTATCTCACCTTTTTTCTTTCTCTCTTTTTCTCTCTTTCTCTCTCTATCTTATTGAGTGCAAGTGATGAAACACGGTTATCCGATACGTTTGTTTATTTTGCGTGCGTACGAGTGGTTACACGTTACACGACGGTTTTCTAAACTGTCGTTTCTACGAGGAAACTCGTACTACGTGAGAAAAAGCATGGCAGAACACGTGATAATAATTTTCGCCAAGCAGCGTCAAGTAACCACCATTTTACTCGTTCGGACAGCCGAAAATTTTTCGCGCGTTTTTCCATCCGGTTAGCCTCTGCCACCGGCCCTCTGGTGTTCGCGTGACAGATCGCGCGGCCATGTTTGTTTCACGTCCGAACGAAATAATTCCCGGCACAGTTAAGCGAGGATGGCTCCGTAAAACGAACGATCCACGATAAGAATTTTCGTCCACGAGGTAATAACTCCCTCTGTTAACGGCTATAACTCTCCGATAATAGTCGAACGCAGTTGCGTTCGCGGTATTTCCTCGCCAAGTTACGATCCTCCCGAATCGTTTTTTCGCTCCGGCGCGTGATCAGGCACGACCGCCGATTTTTCACCTACGCGAATCTCTGCGAATAATTTAACGAGCGCGTTAAATTATTAATTAATAAATTAACAATTTGACGCGCGCAAATTGACAGTACCTCTTTTTTTTTTCCTTTCTTGTTCCGTCAATCGAACGAGATCAGCCCGCTAAACGTAATTTATCGCGGAATTGTTCAATTTAACGTTGCCGCGCGTCCGATATCTTTCGTTTAAACGATCTCCATTATTAGTATGCACGCCGGCCCGCAATAATTTCATTGTATAATTGATTAATTAATTGAATCTTGTTTACCATCGTTCGTTCGCCGCAAAAATCGTTTCGTTGGCTATTCAATCAATCGCGCGCGCGATATATTTACGCGTAATTAGCATTTTCCGCAATTTATGATCGCACTTCGAACGCAAGGCTCGACGTTTGACGATCGCCGCACGTACGGTTCTTGGGAGTCGCGCGTGAGTGCGTTCTTATTTGCGTCCGATCGTTTTTCCGACTAATCGAATGTCACGGCGAACAACAACAACGGGCAATGCGTTCTCTCCGGCGGGTGCAACGCGTGCGTGTTAACGCGAGTTTTTTCCGCGTGTGCAAAAAATACATCTGCATGGAAAAACCAGAGACGACGCGATATTGTTCACGTGACGCCGCGCGCGCTAGGCACTTCCTCGCGAGCACGTGACAGGTGCATCTCGTGTCTTGGAGAGACGGAAAAAAAAAGAAAAAGGATTATAATAATTGTTCCTTGCCTCGTATTCACAAAAATCTTGGAAAAGCTTTCTAAAGCTATCGAGCTAGCGATCGACATATATTTCATTTGTCACTTTAGATTGTATTTATAATGGAAAACTGTCACATTCTTCTGTTGATTTTGAAATACCGATACAACATCCGATGTTGCGATGGTACATCGCTGTCGTTATTACATCCCATAAAAGGTGTGTAATACTCGTGTCGCAATATTTAGCAAGATTATCTTTTGCACTACTTGTACACTTAAAGCCGCTGTTTACGTTGTGTACTAACTTTTCTGCCAAGTATATGTTTGCAGTTGATGACTCGTAACTTTTATAGATATTTACCGATTGCTTTCAAGCCTCATCAGTACTGTGTCGCGATTAGAATCTTATCGATAGAATGGCGTTTAAAAATGTTAGAGTCATCGTTAATCGACAACGTTTCTAGAATTAATTGAAAGAAACTGGACATGACGCTAGCGGAATATCAAAGAAACGATAAAACCGAGTACTTGTAAACGGTTGCAGAAAAGGAACTGCGTACGTACTAACTAATCCAAATGTTCGATCACGGAACTATCATCGGAGCACCTTACGTCGAAAAAATCACACACACACACACACACACACACACACACACATCTAGACGATACGAGGAACAAATAACATTCTCTTCGGCACACTTTGGCTGACACACGCGATTCGTGCGGCTCTGTGGAACAGACACGGTCGCTCGTTGAGCGTAATTATCGCGAAAAATCGTTCGAATCTGCCGTCTAAGTAACATGCTCGAACTTTTCATGCGCCAATACTTACGTGCCTCGTAGATACATACATTCCTGGCCGCGAAGTGGATCCGTGTCGTTCGTCCTCGATGATGACGACGATGACGACGATGATGATGACACGCCGATAACACAATCACTACCGGAGCACCAATGCCGTGTGTCCCACATTACTCGGCATGTCGATAGTCCGAAATCACTGCATAAATAACGAAAACAGGCGTAAAGCAAAAGAAAAATGAAAGAACCCAAGTGAAACAATTGTCACACGTACACAGGCATACAGGCGTACGCACGCACACAGTCGATCATGGCAGTGTATGTTATTCACGTTGGCCGAACCTCGCGCGTGTGGGACTAAACACGCAACACGCTTGTTTGCACTTATATCGTGCAAAATGGCTTTGAATTTGCTCGGCGCATTAACGTGTTCTCGGGAAGATCTGAAAGGAGGTGAATACCTTTGAAATACCTTCTTTTTTTCCTTTTTATTTAAGGACGAAATTACATTTGAAACGACTTTAGTTTGATCAACGCTGATCGAAAAGGGCTTCCGACGCTTTTGAAGAGAACCTCTCGCACGCAAAACCGAAGCAAGAAGCCACGCGTAACAGAAAGAAATGATAGGTCTCGGGTCGAGAAGAGACACGAGAAATCGCTTAACGACTCGATTTAAAATAAGTCGTAGAACGCAAGACGGTTAAGCCTACCTTTTCGCAACGTCACGTAATGCACGCAGATGCATAGAGCAAATTGAAACGCGAAACAATCGTTCGAGTTGACAGCTTTGTCGTAACGTTTAAAACGCAGGATGTACACCTGAACATCTGTGACTGATATAAGTTTATATATATATATATATGTATATATAAACACACACACATACATATATAAACGTATGCATATAGAAAAGGAGCTGGATCGATGAGTAGTGTAACACGACCGATTATAAAACATGCGACCACGCGCTAATTCTCTTTTTCTACGTCTTTAGCCGGAACTTTTTCAAGGTTTCGTCGGTAGGAGATTTCACAAGATACACGCGTTTGCTCGAAATTTCATCTTTTTCCCTTCAACGCTTTCGTTCCGCGAATTATTTAGGACAAAGACTGAGCGTGCGTGAGTGCGTGAGCGATGCGTACGTACATACATATACGTGTACATGCGAGCGAGTTAACGTGCGCGCGCGCGTACTCCTTCGACAGACGCGGGATGATTCGCGGCCGCTTCTAATGCGTAGTTAGCATCGCCGCGGACCCCGGCGAAATCAAATAAAACAGAAAGAGGAAGAAGAAAGACAAAGAACCACTCCCCGAAGGTTAAAGGCACCGAGACGCCACCACCGCAACCAGCCTCTGTTCCCGACGGTCCACGCGCCGCTTGTTTACTTTATCCCACCTTCGAACAGGTTGTTGATACGCGATGAAATCACGTTTACGCAGCAAAACAGTTCATAATTCACGTCATTGAACTTGATCGCGAAATCGAGCTCGCGGCCGAGAGAAGTTTCGGTTTACCTTTGTCAACCGCGATTTTCGACGGTCGTGCGATCGTACGAAAACGAAATAAGTACGTACGCATGTACGTAGTACAGGGCGGAAGTAGCAACACGAAGGTTAACGAGTATGACGAACTAAACGTCACTAAACAAACAAGCATTTACATCAGACACCGTCCAAGGCGACCATGTTATCGTCACTGACGCGCCTCGGGTTGCATTTTTAAACCTGACACCGTAAACTCGTCGCAGTATTCACGCGCGACGCGTTCGACGCACACAAACGCTACACACGCCACACGCGACAAAAGAAAACACGGCCCCGATACGTTCGATCGCGCTAAGAACCGCGTAATTCACTTGCGACGCTAAGAAAACTCCGTCGCGACGGTAGGGGAAGCAGCTGGGTGGAGTGGTGGGGGGAGGGAGGGGGAGGGGCCAGGGAGAAAGGGTGGTCACGAGTGCGAAATTCTGCTGCACTCGTGTGTTGTATTCGAAAATCCTACTCTGATCCGGGGCTCGGAATTTCTCCGAACAGGCAGGATAATGCGAGAACGGCGCGGCACGCACGCATGCACGCACGCACGATCGCACGATCGCTCTCGCCGTTGGCGGAGCCAGGCGGAGAAAAACAGAGAGAACACGGAGTGACACGTGCCAGAGACAAAAGACACAAAGGGGAGATACATAGACGCAGTTTCACGGACGAGGAGGGACGAAAGGAGAAACCGGTCGGAAGGAAACTATAATTGCGACGCACGACGTGAGACCGTTTTCTTTCCCGTCGCCATTATCGAGTGATAAGAAAAAGAAGGGTTGCTCCGGCAGGGGCAGGAGGGGGGTGCGACAAGGAAAGAAGAACGAGGAGCATGGTTGCTGTATGCTGTATACTGTATTGCAGAGAGGATTCAAACAGACCTTGGGAAAGGCACGACGTCGATGTAACATTTTCAATTAACCGTGTGATTGTTGGATCGTTCGCAGAGCGATCGACTCGAACGTTCCCGGAAAGAGGAGAGGAGAGAGGAGAGAGGAGAGAGGAGAGAGGAGAGAGGAGAGAGAGCGCGAGCGAGGGAGAGGTGGAGGGAGAGGGGAGAGAAAGATAGAAAGAGGCGGCTGCTGCCGCTCGCGTCCCGTATTGCGTAGTAAGCGCTTGAATGGATTACGTCACGCGCCAGAGGCAAGCGCAAGAGGGTAAAAGCGTCGCGTCAGACACACAACACACACGACGATATATGCTGTATAGAGCACATTTGTTTGTTGCATCGGTTGTTGCGCGTTTGTCCAGCGTGCGACGTTTTGCATGGAGGACTTCGGCCCCGACCTCGGCCGTTCGTTTCCCGGTCATCGGCAGGGCCCAGGGCCCGCGAGAGAGAAACAAGCTACGCACCTACTGCCACCATATGAACGCTCTGCACGCTCGTATGCGCAGCATCGTTTACCGTCCGCGCATATTCGTGTGACAGGATGCCGTTTTCCAGCGTTTCTCGTGCACCTTCGCCAAGTGCCGAGGAACGATCGATCGTCAAGATACGATACGAGGGATTCACCCATTTAAGCGCGGAGAGTCCTCCCATTTAGCGGCCGAGGGAACGTTCGTCGACCACGAGGGAACTCCCGCTCGCTCCCCACGTGTTTTTACTCTGATCGAACAACAGTCAACTCTCTGCCCTTCTTCGCGTCTTTATTCTATCTTTTCCCCGCCTGTTTCTCTCTCTCCCTTCCCCCTTTTTGCCGTCCACCTCTCTCTTTCTCTTTCGCCTTCTCTCTCTCTCTCTCTCACTCTCTCCCTCTCCTTCTCCTTCTCTTTCTCTGCCTCTCTTTCCGTCTTCGCTACGCGACATCGTCTCAAGTGTCCTCTTTTGTTTCTCGTCTGGTCTCTCGTAGAGACTCTCTCCGCTTCCCTTTGCCGAGCATCGACGAATTTAATATCGTTGGCATGTCTCGACCAGACGAGTTGCCGAGTCACGTCGAAAACTGGGCACCGCGTTCCACGTGGTTAAGCGTGCCCCCTTCAAAACACCATGATTCTCACCACCGTGCTCGCGCATGCACACACGTTACATTCCATCCAGTGTAACATCGCGCATTTACCTCTCGGTCGTGCCTGCCTGCTATCCGTAATCCGCACTTTGGCCCGCCACTCTCGTATCGTTTCCGCACAACACCGACCGATTCGCGACTGATGGCGAGAAAACACTCGTCTAGAGGCGGCCCTCAGAAACGTAATAACAAAACGCACACCGACATTCTGACGAACGAGTCAGCTGGTACTGATCCGATCGTGATCGAGCGCCGACTTCACCACGGGTCATGGACGTAGAAGCGTCGTGGAAATACGAGTACCCTCCTCGTGTCGAGGCGAGAATCCGACTCGTGCGCCGCCGTTCGTAAGGACCCCTTAACTAACGTCAGTACCGTACTTCGCCATATGCAAGCCCCTTCTTCCTCTCACCGCCTCGCTTCCGTTGATATCGACGGACGTTTAATTCGACCAACATTTTTCCGACCCGAGACCCCGAGATCACGCTCGCTCAATACGTCCGATATCACGTCGTTGTAATTTACCACCAGTGACGCGCCAGTGACGACACCAATTCGACGATTTTACATTTCTCGACAGTGGGATCTTGAACTTAAACGTGCGTCGCATCGGTAGATGCATCACACACACGTCGTGTACACGTACAAACCTATCGAGTCGAATAGTTTTGCCACTATGTGTGCGAGACCACTGTGTTCACACTACCACTCGAACAGTTGCGCAGCTCATTCCCTACTACGAGTTCAAAACGGTTGAAAGGCGCAACGTTCTCCAACGTCTAAACTTCAAAA
>KQ435859.1:4641548-4664035 GCA_001276565.1 Melipona quadrifasciata
TCGTCTCGGCACGGAAGTGTGGTCGAATCACCTACATCGGCTGGAGGCCGATGCTGAGAGGTTAAGACTTGATGGATTGCTTCGAAGTAACGTAGACGAGATAGGCATCCTGCCATCCTGCCATCCTGCCGTGTAGAGGGGAAAATGGGAATATTGGTTTTGTCGGTGTGTACGTGGCTGTGCAGACGCTACTAAAAACTTGTCCTCAAGATCGTTCTTGCTGTTGAATCTTTGTCTCAGCCAAAGAGGACTGTTCCTTTTTTTTATCTATCTCGAAGGAGCCCGTCTAAGGAAAAACGTCTCGTTAGATGTGACTTATGAGAGTTCACGATATCTGAGTTCTCTCACGTACATACATATGTACATCCGAGGGTGGATACGTAAAAAATGTGTAAACGCGTTATAAACGAACTTGTTTCGACTGCTTGCGAACAAGCGGATGCTTGCGAACTTGTCGAAATTCGTAACTTTGGAAATTTGTAAATTGAAACGTTAATAATTTTATAGAATCGAACAAGCTCAGGCGTATACTTTTATTACTCGTTCGAGTTTTTAATTTTGACCGATTGTAGAGGAGTATCGTTTGTACAGTTTTGAAGAAAATGTTCGAAACGATATTTTCGCGCTTTTAATTTGAACCATAGACTTGTAAGTTTTTTTTTTACAAATGCGCAAGTGCAGCCTACGTATGAATATTTTACGATCTTCTGCATCAACAGTAGTTAATATAGAAACCTGTATTATTATTTTCTGAATTTCTACCCCATTTGTTTATTCACTTTCGATTGAAAAATTATTTTTTCTTCCGTTTAAAAGAGCATTGTTTCGTTGTGTCATATATTCAAAGGCAGTAGGAATGATACAAACATTTTAAATTTTAACAAAGTACTCTTAATCTAGCGGTAAAGTTTTTACATAGTCAACGTTAAAAGTCGATAAAATACAGATGCCATTCGACGGTATTGAACGTGTTAAATAAATACATAACTCCATAGAAAACTACGAGATTGATACTATTCACAGTCTAATCGATTTTCTTTTTAACAACTTGTTTGAATATAGTTCTCCAGCACAGTTTCTTCAATCCGCACACCAGCAGTATCAACGCTATCACATAAAATATTGCCACATCGATAGAATAATAGTGAATGACGTTCATATGCCTGAAACAAATTAATTTCATCGAGTGATTGTTACGCTTCGTTAATTGTTACGCTTCGTTAATTGTTACACTTAAAAGCTATTGTTTAAAAAAGAAACTGTCATAAATCAAATTTTACGCCACTTTTAATAAAAAAAAAGAAGAAAAGACATTCCACTTTTGGAAATAATAGAAATAAAATCTTTTCAAGTCACATGTGCTGTGTATTTCTTTTATTTTAAAAGGTAAAACCAAATTAGGTGTATTTTTACTTTATGAGCCTAAGACAGTCTTTAAGAAGTGAAAAAGTTTCTTACATAAAGAGAATTACTCCTACGAGAATTCCAGTGTACATACCTTGCAGAACTTTTCAAATGTTCAGCTCCTTTATACTTGGCGACATGTTCCACCCACCAAGTAGCTAGTTTTCTAGGGTTAATTGGCAAATCTCGTAGCAACGAGCTTCTCTTTTTCGCTGCTATTCGATACGTATTGTTGTGCACCGCAGCTACCTTGAGAATTCCATCACGAAAACTTCCAATAGATATTCTAGCCAAATCCATCACCAAAGCGTAACCCAATTTCTCTGTAACAATGAAAATTCCTTTGTTTTTAATTCCTTTTCTTTCAATTCAATGTAAAGATCATATTATGCTTTCCAATTGCTTGAAGAGATTATACATAATGGTCATTAATCATCTTATCGTTTATCTGACTTCCAATTTGACTTCATCGAACTTGATACATTGATCGACTCTATCTAATCATCACATTTTGGAATTTTTAATCGATTTGTATTATCAAACTCCGTTTTTTAAAGATCGACATTTTCTCACCATTGCATCTTTATTTTAATTTTAGAAGACTCGAGGTATTTATAATACTACGATAAATCCTCTTATCTCTTAGCGAGCGTGCTCGTGACATATGCGGGCATTATTGATACGATCAGCTTTCAGCTGTTTGTACGTACATACACGTTAACGGCAATGTTCACAATAAATTTTAATACATACTTGTGTACAAAACAATTTGTGTTATATTCCATTCTTCAATTTCCTTACTTATCTCCCTTTCGACGACGTGCTACTAAAAGTGTCGAAAACACGTTGCAATATAAAACACTAATGGAAATAAATGGATAGTTGATGATAAAAATTCGATCGGTTAATGAATCGATCTCCGAATGAATTGATAAGATAAGAAAGCTTACCAGCTTGAGCCGCGTTTCCATCGTGATCGCAGAAAACGGGTAGAACGAGGGTTGGTGCGGCGTGATAAGCTGCCTCGTGCAAGGACAAAAGTCCTCCGTGCGAGACGAACGCTCGAAGCTTCGGGTGACCCAGCAGCTCTTGTTGCGGCCACCATGCCGCTGTTCTGACGTTCGATGGCAGATCTTTGATCTTCATGCCTTCCCACTTCCACACGACGTTGCATGGGAGCGTGGCAAATACCGCCACGAAGATTTGACGAAGCGCCTCTGGCATGTCTGACGCACGGACCGACGAGCCCATGGACACGAATATGAAACCTACCGGTCATGTATCACGGTTATCGCGATGTTCTATTTTGGGAAATTTGACTTGGCCTGAAAATGATCTACCGTTAAGTCTGATAGACTGGTTATCGACAGGCGCGGAAAGGTAGCAGATCGTTGCAATAAAAGGAGATGACAACGTCAGTTACAGAAATCTATATTTTATACGTACATACACGTAAGCTGTTGAATTTCAAATATTTAAACAGAAGGATTTGATTATTGGAAAACATAAATATATTGGGGAAAAGAGATACGTTAAAGTGTATAAAATGTGGTCTTATTGTTGTCATAATTGTAATCAGAATGAGCTTCGTTCGTTCATCTTAATATACACATTAATTGCACAATTGTAAGATTATTTGTTTTCGATTTATTTGTACTTTTGAACAAACGTAAGAAACATTAGTCGAATTTTAATTGACAAGTTCGCAAAATGTCCGGGAGTATTCTTCTTCCGTTTGAAATATTTGAAAAATTCGACAAGCGTACGGAAAACTCGTACTACAAAATTAACCCTGCACAATGTCTGTAAATTGTCAGTCAACTTACGTCAATATCGGTACTCATCGTTACAAAGATACCAAATCATCTACCAATTATTAGATTTCAAATTGAAATATTTACCACGGCTGCGAAATTGTTTACCACATCGATAAACGACTATTTAACAGATCCCTCCGTTGCTATTTCAATCTAGTGAGAACGTAAACTCCGCTTGGTACAACACATTTTTCTCACGCTACGGATTCGTTAAATACCCTTCGACGCACGTTCATTGTCTCCGCTTTCTCTGAGCGATTCAGAAATCTCTCCTCCTCCTCCCCCCTGGCCCCAAGAAACGAACGTAATTTCCTACTAACGACGTCGGCCAACTTAGAATATCGACTTACCGCGTTGCAAGAAACTCTCCAAATCGGGGCCGAGGTTCGTCGCCGGCTTGCAATGGAGGCACGCAACGTTCACCACGTTGGCCAAGTAAGGAACCGAGTCGGTCACGCTGTAATGACTGTTCTGCAGCGTCAGTGGAATCTCCGTAGTCAGATCTCGTACGTCTGGCAACTGGTCCCCTGAAACGATAAACAACATTCCTCCGAATAAAGGAAATAATCGTCAATGAAACCGATCACGGTAGTGAGGGATGCGCATACCTAGATACTTTCTTAGAACCGGTTGAAGGTATCCGTTGATCGTGATCCAGTGCATTAGCCTCAAGGTGGCGAGAGAGGCTACGTTTAGAATTCTCTGGAGGAAGTTCATGTCCTGGGTCAATGATTTGCCGAAGTACGGTGTGACGGACCATGGCGACGGGTTCCCTTGGCGACTTATGGATCCACTGTACAGTGCTACCTGTATCGAAATGTGTATTCAGTATATTAGCCGTTATCGGGTTGGTTTATGTTGTAATTATTATGGGCTCGATAACGATCTTGATATATTCCGGTCTGACGACTTGATATTTTTATCGTCATTCAAAGTGGTGTGAAACCCCTTCTAACGTAATTTGGTTGTTCGAGTTTAGCTTGGTCTGAACGTTGAATTTTCAATTGTCGATATTTTTATTGTCGTATGAAACGTTGCCCCTCGTACTTGCAATTTCGTTCAGATTTTTGACAATATTCAAATTGAAATTGAAACGACTGTGATCGTTCTGCATTATTCTTCACTTGCGTGCAATATTTATTTTTGCATTTCTGTCCTAACAAATAGTGCCACAATCAGAAAGTATGGCGAAATTTTTGAAAAATCATACTGGAATTCCTAGGAAATGGAAATCTCGATACAAACGGTTAATTTTATGTTTTAACATTTTATTTCCAAATTCCAAATCACAATCAATTTTATTCCAACGTGCAAATGCACGTTACGTTTTTTTATTTACGTTAATATTACTCGAATCTGTCAGGAGATAAACAAAGAAATCTCTTTTGGATGAAGACCCAAGATACAAACGCAAGGTCTTGCGACTCAAAGTTTCGTGCAAGAAATCGAGCGACTTGCATCAAATTAACTCGGATGTTTGCGTTGTATGAGAAAACCCACGAAAAAAAATTGTTTTTATTTGCACGCAGTTACCGTATTTAGCATAATGGTAGGCACATTCTCGCCATGGAGAACACCTAGAAGGCATTCGGGAAAGGCTCCGTCGACTACCGCGACGTCCCATCGTGCGTGATGATTGCCTTCAGGTCTTCTTAGCCAAGATACAGATATTTCGTCGCGAAGAAGCGCTTCACATGCCTCCCAGGCGTATCGCATTGCATCCCACGGAGAGATAGGCATTTCATCTCGGAATCTCGCACCAACCAGGTCCCATTCTGACGTGTAATTCCCGACGTAAGCCTGTCAATAACGAAACACACTTCAAACACCAGCCCTCTTTTACGAAATAATCCTATTATCGCTTTTTTCCTGCAATGAGTTCCTCCCTCCGTACACACACTCGATGGTTACACGCGCGTTACTCCGAATAACCGTCATGAAACGTAATCTTGTTCGCGGGATAAAAACGAAGAAAGACGCGGAAGTTAAACCATACAGAGATCGTGTGTGTGGTGCTCGTATAAAATTACTGGCGTTGGTAACACACTGGAGGGAAAAACTCGAGCCCGTTAACATTTGCTTTAACATTTCATTTCCAATGCTCTTTGAATCAATTTGCGTTACCGAATTCTACTTTTTATTCATCGAAGGAAAGACGAAAGGAAATTTCAAGGACTCGCTCGATATTTTTGCAAATTTCTCGAATGACTTTGTAGTTTCGTGAAATTCAAGTACTTTTAATATTACGATGAATTATTGTCTTTGACCTTGATCTTTGACGAGTTATTTTCTTTCTTACATGGCCGTGGATGTTTTATTTCGATAGATGTTGTTAAAATACTTGGTTTTGGCGTTTTGACACAGTCTTACTAACTACTGTGTATTTTGTCAACAGAGTGTTCCAAAGAAAGAAGATATTCGGAGAGATGCAAACGTGCAAGAGAGGTAAAAATTCACGTGAGTTTTGTTACTTCAACTTATATACTCCAAACTTTTTGATGGAGATATCATTTTATAGACTCTTGGAATGCGATTCGATGCATATTACGTATGAAATTTTTTATCATTTAAGCTACGTATATATTGAATTGCAGTTACATTACAATCAACATGGGGCTGAGATAACATATTTTGTGCAATAAAAAGATAGTTGTTAATAATCCTGTAGGAATATATTTAACTTCTTCTGCGTATGCAGACACATTAATAGCTATATCTTTATGCACTTTTTTTCAAGTAAT
Source organism: Melipona quadrifasciata (assembly GCA_001276565.1). Lineage (NCBI taxonomy): Eukaryota > Metazoa > Arthropoda > Insecta > Hymenoptera > Apidae > Melipona > Melipona quadrifasciata. Next base: position 4,647,511 of record KQ435859.1, read on the forward strand.
CAATCCAAACAAACAAATTGCAAAAATTGCAAACTGACAAAAGTTTGGACCACCCTTTACCTTTCTTTTTGACAAAACGAACTTTTTCCTATATTTACAAAATTCTACAAGACAAGAGTATTGTAATAAACTCTGATCTCTAAATGCAATTAATAAAAATGTCGGTAAGTAATTTTACGAATAAAATATACAATATAAATTGTTTATTTCGACATGCTCCAAATTCTCTCGAACAATGTATAAATTCTCCTTCCCTCTCTTAAATATTTCACACGTTTCATTGCCAATTACAGTATTCTGCTTTCATCAAATTCAAAACAGTTATTCCGCATTCGCGGAAACGTGGTTTCCATTTAAAATCGGAGAGAATCTCTCTATAACCACGACCACCGTGACCACCTAATTCCCCGAGCCTAATTCTCTCGACTTCTGTTTCTCCGATCTATAATTTACCGACAGGCTGTTTGCTCGCGCTATGAACGCGAATCAATTTGCATTCCGCCCCTTTTGCGCACCCTCGCGCTACACCCGGCACGCGCTCCATTCTCATAATCAAATAAATGTCCGTGCTAACCCATAGCTCACGTTGGGTGGAATTTATGTTAGGTGTCTAGAGGAGTTAGAGCATATTCAGAAATATATTTTCTGTCAAAGGGCTTCTCGATTGAATTTGTCTCTCGTAATTAAATCGAACGAAGGCATCACGCAGGGTATCAAAGATCCTCGGCATGGATCATACTACCTTCAAAGCTACCTGTCTATTACTCGACTTCCAATTAGTTTCCTCGGGAGAACAATTTGAACTATTAGCGAAGCTAGAAGGAGGTTAATTGTGTGGAAGGTAGATGGAATGAGCTACAGTTCGTTATTCGTCAATTATCTACCACTCGGGCGGAGAAAAGAAAATTTAAGAGATAAACGTACAAAAGACGAATTCATGGAATTATATTTGACAGAGATAATCAAAAATTGTGTCCAATCAAAAATAATGCAAAGCGATGTCTGAGAGTTTGTGTAATATATTAAGCATCTCGAGGAAGTGTAACGTATCTTCTCAGGTTTTAATTCACCACAGTCTTCCAACCCTTGTATTCCAATCCCATTTTTTTTTCTCAACGAGCAAAGAAATTTTTAATATTTTAGCATAAAATTGGACGTTTCATGTTTGAAGAGGTTCAGAAAGAATAGACAGACAAATTAGGAAGCAAAGGAGAAAACAACTGGAGCTTACGTCTGTCAAATTTCAAGTATTTAAAATTTAAAGCAGAAACAAGCATTACAATTAATATTTTATTTATCAACTGACGTTGTGGCAATTTTGGAAAAATAACGACGTTTCTTGCGTTTGTTCACCAGAAATAAATTAATATTACTTTGTATACGATATTATTCACGCGTTCCTCTAAACAAATATAAAAGACATTGTCAATATTTTAGTCAATATTTCATCGGCTGTTTTAACTAACAGATTAACATCCATGAAACATGGATGTTTCGTTCCCTTTCTTTTTCTCGTTTCGAATATTTTTCCAGGCTTTGTTGACCGTACGCGGTAAATTATTATTTTCTTTCACGACAGAACAAAGTCACAACTTCAGTCTATGATTTACCTCGAACGGAAGAACTTCTACCGCGTCATGCTCCCTTGACGTTGGTTTCCTCGAACCCCCTAAAAGAAAGCTTAAAGAAGGGTAATTACCTCGAAGATGGGCGGAACGAACTCCTGTAACTCGTTGTTGGCAGCTGGACCTCGAAACGCGCTTAGAAGAGTCACGTTGTGTCCTCGTGCCTTCAAACTGCTACCCAGCGCTACAAATGGTACTGTGTGCGACTTTGTACCACCCATAGTGGCCAACAGAATATTATACCCCGTCGTAGAATTACAGAGCAGCAAGATAACAAAAGCAATTACCACTCGATCTATTGAATTAGCCATCTTTAATTTTACAGGCATCTTCGGCGTTGTTGGGTTCTCTTTCTTCGACGTCTCAACCCTCTTCCGACAACTTAATTTATTAATACTGTCTGTTGTTCTATGGATCTTGTATTGAATTATAGTACACGTGCCTGTTTGAAGAAGTTTTCGATATCGGAAACGATATCATCTCGTTCAAGTTTCTTCCGTAAACTCTCCTCTCACGATATTTCGACGGTCTTCACTCCGTATTTTCTGTTCAACGTAGTTTCTTGGATTCTTCGAGCTTTTCGTCTGGATTTTTTTCTACGAATTTGTCTCACTTGCAGCTCTAATATTTCCACACTCCTCGCACTATCCGTAGCACTTGCGATTCTAATATCTTTCAATGTTATCTGTCTCGCGCGATTTCCACTATATTTTCTAATATAGTGATATAGAGATTATCTAATATTTTTTTACACTTTGTGTCTCCAATATGTCTTCTCTGTTTTCTCAAGTTCCTCTCGAGTTTCGAAAATGTTAATATTTTAATCAAGTCTTACCTCGACCAGAATCTTGCCGCGAAATTCGAAAATTGACAATAACAAGAGCCGAATAAAAATGTTACCAAAGAAAATTCTTCGAGCTCAGTTAATTGTATCTCTCCATTGCTTTAAGTTCTCTGAAATCTAATTCTCTAATGTTTTTATATTTTTATTTTGATATGTTAATATTAACATTTTCCAAATTTAATAATTCAATATTCTCTGTACCAAGTTAAATATTTTCAGTAAAATTTTCCTTTTTACAAAAATTCCCCACTTGTGATGACTTTATAATATCTGTAACTCATCGACACCCTCTAAATTTAACACGTCACTGTCCTCGTGTTGTATTCCTAATATCTTAACATTTGTCTCACTCCGCTATATTTCTTCTCAATTGAATTTTTTAAATTCCTCCCATCCGGCGATACTGCCTCCGATATCTCTGTCTTCCCTTCTCGACGGGATTTCGCAAATTCTTCAAAGTTATCCCGTCTCGGAGTAGCACTAGCGATTTACGCGCCTCGAGCGGGACGCGAACGTCTGTTTTCTTTCGTGCGGTGGAACCGCGGCTAAATAAGTACACGCGGCACGTCAAAGCGCGAGGATTAGGGAAGCAGTCCGATCCATTATCATTGTAATAACAGGTTGACGAGCATCGATCGTTAAATGGACGATTGTCTCGAGAAGGAGAGATCATTAGAGGAGGCGGCTTTCCTTCGGTCAAATGCGTCCATGGAATCTCGACGACCGGCTATCCCCTCGTCATTTTTACGCGAGATCGTCAAGCATGACCGATTGCATTCGTTTCCGTGGTTCTTTATCTCGATTTCGGACTCTGAAACGACACAAAACACGGGAGATTTATTTGTTCGTGTGGCACGAATTATACACGGGGGTTTGCCATTTCAAAAGTGTAAGGTTATTTCCTTGGTGTAATAACAACTTTGACTTCTTCGTTCTTTCGTTCAAAGTGTTTAAAATGCTGTTTCGTAACAGCTTCGTACGGTGGAATTTATTTGAAAAGTAAAGGACACGGGGAGGTGGGTATGTTTTAAATATTACATTGGGCATACTTGTTTGAGAGTTTGGGCTATTCTTCAGTTTTTGGACGAAACACATTTCTCTCTGCGTTTTATAGTTTCGTAACTTCAAATATATTGACAATTGATTAAAATTTCAGCAATCTGAAAAGATAATACCGCGTAATGGCATATTTATTTGTATTTATTCGTATTTAGGAGAAGTCGTTATTTGACGCTATATATAAATAATTATTATTACTATTTCCGAGGTATAGAAATATTATAATAACTTTCTAATAATTTGTTTGTTATGTTAAGTTTAAATGACCGTTCCGACCTTTTCTTTCTCTCTATTTTAGTTAACTAAACCAACAGTTCATCACACTACAGTACGATTAATTCAAATGGGACCTAGTTTCGATAATTAGTATTCTACATTGTGATCGTCTTTGAAATTCCAAATGGTCAAACTATCATTTCTCCTCCTAACAATCACCTGCGGTACATTCAATGAAATGACATTGCAACATTGTCACGACCGAGTTTTTATTACAAATTATCTTCCATAACGTGCCTAAAAGTGTAAATATTTAAAACAGGTTTCGAGAAAAATCAATGTGAGGAAACATCGTAATTTTTTTCAAAATCTGTACACTTGAAATCAAAATAATAATTAAAATTATTGTCTCTCTGTAAATATGAAAAGCTCTGCCGTTTCTTTCTCGTAATAGCAAAGAATACAATTTCCTATCTAATTCCCTTGATTATCTTACAAAACGGAACAGTGGCAATTATGCAGATTATAATAAATATTCCGTTGCTTTGAAGAAAATCATTTGTCAAGAAACAAGAGTTTTTTTCTGTTCCGACAAATAAAAACGATTGTTCATTCCGCGTTGTTGAGTAAAAGAACAAAGAAATAAGTAAAAACAGAGAGAAATTGCGCGTATTTGAAACTCGACGCGAAAACCGCAGTGAATGTTTCTGCAAACGACCGTCGTGTACATTCGTAAAAGTTCATAATACTTTCGCAAATGACCGGGGCGCTCCGTTCCATCGCGATCTAAATTCATCTCCGACTCCTTCGGCGGAACTTCGTTTCCCGTGATTGCACGACTGAACTTTCGATCCTCCCGACATTCTCCTCGTCTATATCGCGATCGTTGAAAAGGTTGTCCATCCGTTCGAGGCTCGCAGAAAGGATTTAACGTGCCGTTTCATCCGGTAAAACGTTGCCGCGCGTCCGTTCCATCGGCGAATGGGTGAAATCGAGCGATTCGGTTTTCGCGAACCGTCAAAGAAGAACCGTCGGGGAGGATAAGAAAGAGGAAAGGGGAAAGGAGAGGGATAAGAGGGAGAGGAGAGCCAGGATCAGGAAATGCCGTCTCTCGAGAGATCGTATTGTCGGTCTCTCGAACGAACGGCGCACTTGAAACTGGCGTTATTAGTGAAAGTCTCGGGCGTCGCTCGAATATCGTTGAAGGTTAAATTCACGTGTTCTCACGATGGAACGCGAAAGGCTGAAAGGTCGCTGCCGAGGGTTGGGCCCGGACGATCTTTCCTCAAACTTTGCTCGATATCGTGCAACAAATTATCGCGTCGTTCGTGAAAAGCATTTGAAAATTATCGAAGGAGCTTACTTTTAGGTAAGCTAAAAAGTAAAATATAAATAAAGAACGGAAGGAGTTTAAAAAAAAAACACGAGGTAATTCATAATTTTACGGAACGTTACACGACGTTATGGCGGCTCTAAGAAAAAGTTTCTTTCTTTATTTTTGTAATGTTACATTTTTGCAACCGCAAACACTCCGGAAACGCTATTGAACGGTACGGAAAATTAAGCAACGGTGCGCAGATACTTTTTGTCGTCTCTTAAGCAGAGTTACGTATTACAATTTTCACTCGATTTAAAGGAGAAAGTAGTGAACTGCAACAAAAGTAGTTAGCCGGGAGGAAGCGTTGGCGTGTTTACAGATTCGATGAATAAAGTTAAGTCACATGCAGAGATTTGTGATTGAGATTGTGAAATGAAGAATATTCTCTAAATATTATATTTTTCTCCGCGGTATTTAGCTCGAGTTCAACTAATTGTCTAGCGCGATCGAATCGTTCATCGAATCGAATTATTCATAATTTTGAGGATATTTGATCGAATGTAAAAATCTGCCTTGTTCCAACGTACGTGTTACCCACGGGATGAATGTATAATTCCGATATACGTTAACAATTTTTCCCGAATTTTCACCAGAACATTGTTTCCCTAACTGGTAACCATAATCGTAGCTCCATTTTTCATCCGATAAATACAATAATAAACAGCAACTAGTGAAAAGAAATTTGATCTTGTTCTTTTCTCTTTTTTTCAAAGCATTGAAATATATACTATCAAATGTTGGTTTCATTTTTCAAGATACAGTAGCTCATGAAATTATTCGAACTCTTATCATCGAACAATCTGCATACATGTGTATATATATATAATTAAATACAAACACTAATTAATAATTAGAAGTAATAGATGCTCCTAAAAATTTCCTTTGTTTAAGAGCCCAACTAGAATTAGAAAAAATGTTAAAGGACCATGTTGATAAAATTTGGAATCAAGTCGAAAGTATATATGCAAGTTACAAGATACCAATTGTAAACATATATATTTAGTGAAAAATTGACATACAGTATATGGAATAATCATATGGTAAGTATTAAAGATACAACCATTGAATATTTCAGTTTATCAATACGACAGATTGTGACTGTTAAAATATTCCTACGAAATATGTATTTCTCATCATATGTGTATTATAATCTCCGTATATATCTTTAAATTTCTTTTCAATCATCGAACGTTACAATCATAATATAGTCACAATGACAATTTCATTATAATTAAATCAAAGTTGATCAATAATTTAATGTTAAGGTCAAATTTCATAGCGTATTGTATGTTTTATAATATTCACGTGTAAACGTTAAATTTGAAAATATTTTAAATTACAAAACGCACGGTGTGTTCATAAAAAAAAAAAATAGTCTCGAACATAAATATTCGAATCCTTTCGTGAGCAACTGCGTGTCTGGTGTTTCTACGAAGTGTTTCTCGATCAACCGACTTCGTCAAAAAAATCGTTCTTAAAAAGCAGTTCGTGGAACGTGATTCGAAACACTCTTTTTTCTTTCTTCCTTTCTTTCTTTCTTTCTTTTTTTTTTCTTTTTACCTCGTAGCGCTCGCCCTCGACTTTCTTCCTTTTAGTTCACGCGCGGCCAGCCGTTTCCTTCCTTTCTCGTGTTAACCGTTCGCCACCGTTCTCCTTACCACTTCTGCGAAAGAAGTTTCTTCTTCCAACACTGACTGAAATCGTCCCTCTCAATCGACGTTTCGTCGATCAAGTTTCACCGCGAGGACTTTTTCATCAGTTTCATCCTCGATGACGTTGTTCCCCGCCGCGACCAAGCGTTTGTGATCTATCTTTCAGTGGCATTTCACCGCAACGAAGATTCTTGTCTCTCTGACGTGTCAATTTAGCGAAACGATTGAAATTTAATTCCGTCTCAAGTTTTCAAAATTTGTGACTTTCGATTCGATGGAAACGGGACGTCTTCTCACTGTTTGGTAGGTTAATTTTACTGCCCACTGTACTCGTGAGTTGAATTTATTTGATTTATTTATTTGATTTATTTTTCGCGCGTTCGATTCGGCTGAATTTTGACTCGACGGAGCACGAGTTAGTTTCAGTGTCTCTGCAGATTCTAGCCGTCCACTGGAATATTTTTCTACACGTTGCAAATTTAATTCGGTTGAACTTGAAATTTGCAAACGGGGTCGACGATTTTCAGCATCGCTTTACGAAAATTCTTACTGCTCGGCTCGATTACGTTCACACATTTTACGAATTCAACTCGATTTCAATTTTTCCAATTTCGATTCACTTCGAGAGCGACGTTGCACGACTTTCGACGTTACACTCTGCAACAAAGTCGCGTCTACGCGGTTTGCGAGTTTCGCCCGGTTTTGTTTCGAATTCGACTTACTTTCGAAGAGGGTCGGAGCGGTTCGAGCGGAAAAAATCGGCCGATCGATTTTCGCGGACCTTGAGACAACGGTGCGACGCACGAAGTGCTTGGATATCGAGCGTGAAAGTTTAACTGGCCAGCGGTAGCTTTAATGATCAGCTGTGCTCGAGAGAGAGAGTTTTGCCTCCCACCCAACAACTAGCTTCTTCTTCGATGGTCTCCGTTCACAAAGATGTTTGTCTCGTAAACGGGCAACAATGAGATACGTCAAACCAACCGCCAATCACCGCGCGATCTCATGGTGTTCTCTCATTATATTCCAACAGCTACCAGCCTCCTGTCCCCGATTCGCACGTTTCTCGTCTACGTCAGAAACTTCTGAATTTTCCGTGTTTTTTTCAAAACCAATCGTAAGAAAAAAATTGTCACTGCTTAAGTCGTTTCACTAGCATTTATTGTCAGTTCAGAAATAGCTAAAGTAACGAGATTAAGTAATTTATTTTCAAATCAGACGTTGATCTTCGCATGGTGTAAAATTAGTATTTCATTTCGAGACCTTGCGGTGTTCTCTCATTCTAATGGACTCCTAGTAGAAAACAGAGTTGTCCGTGTGTTTTCAAAACTATTTAACCATTTGACCGTCCAAGTTGTTTTCCCAAGATCAGCAGTTTGTTTTGCAAGAATTTAACTCAAAAAGGGATTAAGTGACTTATTTAAAACCAAACGTCGATCTCTGTAAAGGTGTAGTGTAAAATTAAATTAACTTTCCGTTCTGTAAAAGTTTCCCATGCTCCAAGTTTTGCTACATTTTGGTCGACGTGAGCTAGAAAAACGCGAGGCTCAGCTGTTTTTCCTTCGACCGCCCGATCTCCACTTGCAGATGAACGTTTTATAGACGAACGGTTTCCAGTTATTCGCCGTGCACGAGTTTGCATTCGCGAAAACGAAAGCGTTATTTTAATAGGGATTCATTGAAACGGGTGACTTGCAACAATTCGATCCTCGGCTAACGAAAGCAAACGCGAAACACGAAGGAGGTCAACGTAGGAAAGGGCCGCTCGCATAAATTTTGATCCACGACCTCGTTCCTCGTTTTTCTGGCTTCATTTCCTGGTGTCAAATTGGCACGATGAATTTAGAATAGAAGAGAAGTTAATAAATGAAAACTGAAAAGACAGATAATATTATAAATTTTCAGATTCTTTGCAATTGAGCGCAAGATTCACATGTAAGTGATCTAACTTTATTCGATCATTCGTATTGGATGTTCGTTTGTCACAATTATATCCAAGACTGTAAATGCCTTCGAGAATACGCATGTTTGAGAGTGTGTGCGTAATTAGAATTGTTCAAGGAATTTGAAAATATTATCACTTTTGAAAGTGTCGAAAATGTACGTTGTGCGTCGAAGAACCTGTACCTACGCGCTGCGTGAAAAATAATAATAATAGCACTACTCCTCAAGAGGAACGTGACGAGTTGCGGTAAGGGGCGGATGAAGACCAATAAAAATCGTACGCGTAAATCCGGTAACAGACTCGGTGGCACGTTTCACTACCGGTTGAAAAATTTTACGCCCAAATTACCGCAAAACCTTTCGTCTAAATTAAGCTGTGTGAAATATCGCACCCTTTTACTGTCCAACAGTAGTGTTTTGTTTGCCATAAAGTAAAATATATGGGTCAGTTTTAGTGCTTGTAAACTTACCCAGTTAGTCGCCACTAAAAGTTACGTCCAAAAAGTTTCGTCTAAATTTATGTTCTTCTGAAGCACGAAACGCGGCAGTAAATTATCGCGGTGGCAAATTTACTTCAAACCGGTCGGCCTGCACTGTAGATCCCTACACCGCAGACTCTACAGTGTAGATTCCACACCGAGCTTAAAACTTCACACGGACAAGGGCGCACGTACGTACGTACACAGGCGGGCAGATGTCTATCTGGGATTTCTTTCATCTCTTCACAGAACTCGAACGCCGTGAAAGAAAGGCCAGTGAGCAAAAATTCTTTACCGCCCAACAGGCCCAGCCTTTGTACCTGTGTAGTCTTTGTTCTCGCGGTAGATGATAGAATGAGAAATTGGTAATGCTTACTCCACTTCGTAATGTACGAGCTATATTAATTAATTATTGCAGAATAATTCATAGATTTATGCAAACTTTGCGGTGGCTTATCGCTCTTAACAGCTATTGGCAGGTGAATGTTGTACAGCTGGCTCTGAGAGGGCCAAATATTTGTTTTGATCGATTTTTTTTTTTTGTGTCTGAATATACTTATGATTTATTTTATATTATTTTATTTATTTATTTCATATTATTATTATTATTTATTTCATATTATTTTGATTACGGTTTCGAAAGTAAAGAAATTGATTGGAACCCTGCGAATTGGCGATGGGTTCCTGCATTCGATCGACTGATTGCGAATGATGAACGATAGGAACGTGCTGTTGAATTTTATTTTTGGATTGGAAGGATTCGAGGATTGATGGATTTTGATTGGTTGATTGATGATTTGAGGTAATTTGAGACGAAAAGTTGAAAGAAGTGATATTGAAGTTTTCATTAGATTCGAGGTGATCGAAAGATTGAAGATTTATTATTTTTACGCGTCGAAGATGGAATGTAGGAATTTGATTTGCTTAATTGTTAACGTGCTGAAGATGTGGAATGTAAAAATTTGGTTTGGTTTGTCTGATTGCAAATATGAAAGAGTCAGGTACTCTTATTTATTACAAATTCCATTTAGTTGGATGAAAGTTCAGTTGGTGCTCGGTTAAAATTTGTTTCTATTATGTGAACACGAAAAATAATAGCAGAGGGGAGTGAGTACACACCTGTTATGTTATAAGAGAATGAATGCACTCTTGCTATATGAACTCCGGTTATATATAACATGGAAATTATTTATCCCTCGACAAGTTCATATAACGCTATATTGCTTTCGGTTTGAAAAGGGTGAAATTAGCGAGTTGATGTTGCAGTGAAGTTTCCAAACTATGTAATATTGAAAGATTGACAATTTTTAATTTTGATCTTTGGTTGGTTCGAAATTATTTCTAGTAGATGAAATGTTCTGTTAGTAGAATAATTACTTTTCTGACGTTAATTTACGTGTTTGATATTCGAGAATGCTACGGTTAAATTACCGAACTTTTTAACAAAAGTAGCATCTTTCATTGCTTCAAATCACCAAAGTTCTCTAAATTTTCTTCTTGAACGTTTTAGCATAAAAAAGGACGTCCTCATCAATTTGCTGGTCACTGTTTCAATTTCTAGAGAAATGACGTCTGTAACCTGCGTCATTCACAAGCGAAACGTTGATTTATCACCAGACTGCGAATTCTTAACTTGGTATAAAGAAAAGATAACTATTGCCAGTAAAACTTTCAAACTCGATTTTCTCGGAAATGAGGGCTCAATTGAAAGAAATATTATTATATTTCCGAGTGTAATATTAAGAGACTATAATGCTGTTTTGCAATTTAGTTGGTTGTATCTCGATTTTAGAGACACACTGTATTATTGGAAAAACAAGTCGTCGCAAACACAATTTACTCAAATTATCTAATCTTCATTGTCATTATTAAGTAGTGACTTAATATCCATCCTTAATTACATTTTACGACGAACGACGGTTCGCCTAATTGTCCTAATTGTACGTTCTCTATAAAATCGGCAAAACAATTCTCTCCCAATCTTTCGCTCTGTTTTTAATAGTGCGTGTGTTTCCGATACATTAGAATAATTTCCCCGTACCCTGTTTCGATTTTTAAACGTTATCGAAGCTTGGAAACATCTAATAAATTCTCTAGCTTTTTCTTTACTTTGATTCTGATTCTTCGTTAATATCAATATTAATTCCCGATTTTATTTTAAAAGTTTGAAATTCATAAAATTTCACCTGAAATGCAGGTGAATGCATTTTACTTTCGATCGAGTACTTGATGTTAAATTCAACATTCGAAACTTAACGTTTCTATTTGGATCCAATTAACTTGAAGTTTAAAATTTCTCTTGCGCTGGAATGATGTGCCACGCACATCTAGAGCTTTCTGTCCCAAAAATTGCAACATTTTCTCAGTTTTTAAGTATATTTAAATGTAACCCAGGCAAAACAAATGACAAGTTTATTACTTCTTAATAATTTCTATCCAGTGATGTCATACCGACGAGTTGAAAAGAAAAAGAAAGCGACGAATTCTTGTGCACAGTTCGGTCACTCGTTACGGTCCGCGCACCAGTTGCAAGCGCAAGGAGTTAAAATCAATTTTTGTAATTACGTTCAGAAAAATATGGATCCGCGTAAATTCACACTTGCGAATTCACGAATATAATTTGAAATTATACGTTCAGAAAAACATTCAGTACGCATCGAAATTTAATAAATCAGTTGGAGATAGAATGAAGTTTCTGATTGTTGACACTTTCTTTATTGACCGACTTCGAATGTTAAAACTGTTTTCGATTGATTTATAAGTGACCGCTGTCGTCGCGCGTTATATGCTGCCCTCCAGTCGCCCACGAACCATGAAAACGAAATCACTGAAAGCTTTCTTCAACCTCCGTGCCTTCGGTGAAGTTGACTCACGATCTAAATGAGAAAACGATGACTGATTCAGCGGCCGGTCCCGAGAGACCTCGAATTTCTTTCGGAGATGAATGAATGCTGCTAACGAGTAGACGATACTCAGTGAAAGTTGTAAATTGAACGAGTAAATCTTGAGGCGCGATTGTGTAACTGAGTAACGGAGATTTTTTTTCCACCTTTTAAGATGACCGAATGAATCGATATCGTGATTTGTATCGAATTGGTGTGAGAATGCATTAATAACAAATCTGGAACCAGAAAATAAGTTGTTAGTTAATAGTTTACAATTTGAATTTTATAATTTCCCTCGATAACACAAATTTCACCGGGTGTTCCTCAACAGCTTCGAAAAGAATTAGCCTCTCGTTTCTCCGAATTCGGAGATTTAATTTTTTGAGAATCGGACATTTTGGAATTATAACTTCCGCTATAGTCTTTCTTCGTATTCTTCTAAGAACTTTTAAAAAGGTAAGCTTCAAAATTATAATTTTTTGAAGCTGTGATAGACCACTAACGTGCTATTTCCATATTTTAAAAAATTTTAGATTTACAGAAGTAGGTATAGGATATAAAATGTTTTTCAGAATTGCGATCCACGACTAAATTAAATAAGATTCAAAAATTATCAATCACAAAAGCAGAAATAATACTCAATTGGAAACCAATCTTTCACCAATTTCGTGGAATTAAATTTCCAAGTCGTATGTGTGTAATCGTCTTTTAAGCAGCGCTCGTCGTGCGAAACAGACGAAATTTGATCGCGATCGACAAGAAACTAAATCCACGTCGCGTTCTTTCGAGTAATTCGAATTCGTGTAAGAAGCGAATTTATGATAATTTCATGCATTCATGAATGCATTTAATGGGCGAATGAATTTACGAACGAGAGAAGATGAAAAATTACCCCCGAAAATTTCGATTCTCTTCGAACATAACGGTCAAATTTCTCTTTTACCATCTTTTTCGAGACACCAGGTGGTTGTTATTTTCACCTGCGTCATACAGAATAATTGGAACGGTCGTACATCATCGTAATTACAACATCGAGTTACTCACTTGACTAAAATATTTACGCTTGCTTTCGTTTTACCCCGTCTTCTGTTTCATTTTTTTTTTTTTTTATTGTCATTCGTCATCTTTCGAAATTACATTTTACACTTTGCCTCTTGGTCTCTTTCGAGGGGAGCGTGTTGAAAATGAAAACACGAGCGAAAGTAGGCAACTAGAGCTTAGCAGGGAATTATTAAATATCTCTTTCTCCTTTTTCAATTACGTAGTTGTTCACGTTCGATATCGAGTGTTCGGATAATGATTAATTATATCTTGTCTAATTGTATCTTGTCTAATCTTATCGCAGGAATATAATTTGATTTCTTGAAAGCTTCCATTAAATTCCGTTCGAGTGATAATTTTGTACGCATGATTTTGTATTACGTGTATTTCGTATCTTTTAATCGTAAATTTTTAGTAGAAATATTTTCCTATAATTTACTATCGCATTGAGAATAATACGATACGATATCACAAAATAAAACGTCAGAAACGATTGCTGCAGAAATCTCAAGTCTTTAAATCACAAAATTAGATCAGAAATATTTTCCTTTGATCTAATTTTTCGTGCGTTGAAGATAACGCGACGAAAGAAAGAAGATTGTATGAATATAATACAGTAACGTGATTCAAATTTATGGTGTAAAGTTCTCGGAAATTTCAACAATTTTTTCATTTATCTACATAAAAATCAGGGAATTGTAAAGTATAGAAATAATGAAAGACACAGAGAAAGACTGCTGGATAGAACGTATCAAGCAGCGTGAGACAGTGTTTTGCGATTCGTGGCGAAATAAAGAATTAGGACGAATTTCACTGGTTCGGTACCGTTACTCGTTCGCGAACGATTTACTATGTGTCGGAACAGTTCGCTGCACCGTGGCCTGTCCCCATATCGAAACGACCGCGTATTACACGTACCGTGCATATCGATTTCTTTCTCGATCGTACGCGTGTCGCAACCAGAAAGAAAAAAAAAAAAAAAATTGTTCGACCCCGAGTAAATCCATTTGTATTGTTAGCTTGTTATCTCCGTTTGCAACGGAGTATGCTCGTCGTGCGAAGAAAAAATAGATTTTTATGAAAATCGGTATTATATTAATTACTATACCACGCTGTGCACATTCGTGAATTCGAGATGTTTGTACGTTTATACATTAAATGTTTTGTACATTTTTCACGTTGCGAAAATTCGCAGTTCAATTTTAGTTGAAATTCTGTCAACAAATTGTTCACTGAAATGGTAGCAATAATTTGAAAAAAGTGTTTGCCAGTTAGATTTAAATTTCAGTGAAACGCGTTCGTAAATTTCTGACATTTCAAAATATTTTGAAACGAGGTCGAAATAAAAAAGAAGGATGCGAAAGAGAAGAAAAAGTCGTGTTAGAAAAATTGTGCGCGATAAATCGACGATACACACGTGCGTGTGTAGAATATTTAAAATATTTATTTATAGTTGCTCTGCAATTGCATAAAAATTCGATAGTGTTCCTTTGGTAATTATTTTTGGTCACTTGCGGAAAAGAAAGACTAGATTAAATTTCTAATTTATTGTTTCTCTTCTATGAAAGTAAAATTAAAAAATAATTTAAACTAGGGGAATTAAAATCTAAAATGGACTTTTAAATTTCGTTAATGACATCAACGATTCGAAGCAGTAAAATTATTATAGTTTTTCAAGTGAAACCAAAATAACGTTTAAATAATTCTTAAGCGATAATAATTTTAAATGAAAGTTTCGAATAAGCAATTTTAAAAAGCAGGTGCATTTATTCCATGTTTTAAAAGTCATCCTTCATTTTTCTGACGCGACGTAGATAACTTTTAACACTAGAATTACCAGCAAGTAAAGGATGCAACCTTTTATTAAGGAAAGTGCACGAAACAGTTTATAATACAGTAAAAAAACACACTTTTATTTATGCATGTTGCGAAAACTCATTCAACCTTTTGAAAACACACGTGCGTGCGTTGTCTCTAAAAATACGATCTGTGAAATTTCTGTAAAAAGTCACAAAAACGTAAAATTTACGTAAAAAGAAATATTGCCTATTTTCGTCACTTTTACGACAAAAGTAGGATTACGTAACTAACCTGTTAAATACACGTGCAATATTTTCTCGAAAAATTTCGAGGGTCCGATCAGAGGAAATTTTTTGAGATCAATTTGTCTTTCATTCTTTCTCTTTTTTCGTTTCCCGTTCTCAGTTCTGTTACCGAGGAAGATAAGATCAATTATTTTGATATCTTTGAACGGTACAGGTTCCTCGAGCTTGCGTTCTTTTCGTCGTGATTTATATTTAGCGGGCAAAAGTTTTATTGAGACCTCTCCGTAAAAAGGATCGAGACGATCGGGCGACGCTTGTTGTTTAAGATACTGCGAGCTGATACGAAAATATGCATTTCATGTTTTTTCATTGCCTGAGAATCCTCGACACGTGATAAATCTCGAAGGCGACGTAGGTCCACTTGGTTTCCAAGAATACAGGTCAAATTTAATACGAGCGAGAGGAAACAAACACGATCTTTCAATTCATTTTTTTTCTTCTCTCTCTCTCTCTCTCTCTCTTTTTAATCAAATGAATTATTCTTTTCTTAACAATGAATCTCGAATTAGACGACAAACGTCTATCTTTAAAAAGCAATTCTGGATCTGTATTAATTAAGCATTTGCGATTAAATAGTTCCTTCATAGATATTTCAATTGCCTTGATGAAAAAGTGTATCTTGAAAAGATAGTTTGAAAATAAATCAATCGTTACGAAAATATTTGAATATTTACAGAAAATTTTTCATAAAAGTATGATAGAATTAATACGGACAAATTCAATTAACACGAACAAATCAATCGAACATAAACACGGTTACAAGATGTGTAATGTATTGCAAGCATAAATAATTTTTAAGTGGTCTATATAGTAATTTCTTATCATTATACAATCTGTTTGCTTAACTTCGACAAAACATTTTCAAACTCATTTCTCCAACGATATTCAAACAAATTATTTCTGATTTATTCACAAGTTTATCAATAACACAATTAATAACACCATCATGATATTCTTTTACGGGCAATTCATTTATACTTTCTAATTTCTTTAAACATTTCAGTACTAGATCTTTCCATCAGATTTTGCTCGCTTAATCGAAGAAATGAACTCGTTAGAATTATTTACAAAATAATTCGCTCGTTCAGAAGAATAATTCTTTCAAAAAAATTTTCCCAAAGAAGACGAACCACTTCTTCTGTTCGCGGAAACGAACAATTAGCTAATTACACATAGAAAACTTCCGAACTTCCCTCTTAAATTAACTCCTGCTAGTTTTCATTCAGCTCCACGCGTGTGTTTCCCCTTTTCAACTCTTTCATCCTTGCCTTTCTGAAATTAAATTACATTCTGAAAAATT
>KQ435859.1:4664130-4695151 GCA_001276565.1 Melipona quadrifasciata
AAAAGAAGATCGACACTCGTTCGAAGCAAGTCCGTCCATTGAAAATAAGTCTCTACCGTGGCGTAAGGCAACGAAATGAAGCAACGCTTGGCCCGGCCAAGGTTTACATTGTAAACCGTTGCTTTTCAGACAATCGCTGTCTTTTTTCTCATTCACGTTTCGTTCGCATTCGAATCTCGCTTCAATCGTGACGCTCGCCCGATGCAATCGTTCTTTAACTTGCGACGCGCCGTACTTGGCTTTCGCAAAAATACCTGTCTTTCAGAAGAGAGCAGACTTTTGCAAAAAGATTCGTTGCTGGTTGTTTCTTGTTGTCTACAAGTTTATGTAACGAACGAAACTTTATTGACAAGAGACTTGCGAAAAATGTTCGTTTCGTTTGTTGCTCCAGAGATGATTTATTTATTTCACCAGAGTAGATGACACAAAAAAAAAAAAGATTTAAACGCATTTTAAAATTGATTCTGGAAATTAGCAATTTTATTAATTTTATAGCAATTTCTTTGGAGCGAGGAGTCGAGTGAATTTGATTGAATTGCTACTAATTGAACTCTAAATTCTAAATTCCGAAGCTACATTTTCGCGAAATATCTGTGTGAATATGAAATATCATGATTTGCTCAAATTTCGAGAGATTCGACGTAAAAATTCAGCACGAAAACGTCGCAAAAGTGGCACGAGTTTCGAGTTTCAAGTTTCGAGTTTCGCAGGATTTCGATGGAGAGATTTCAAGGGACTTTAAACTTTTGTGTTTCTCATTTTCATAAGAAAATTATCTTTTCGTCGCACGATGCTCTAACGCACTGTATAAAAATCGCCTATCTGACTATGAAAATTCGATAATTGACGACGATGAAACACGTTGAAGAACGAGAAGAAAACAAAGAGATCAGACATTCAGTTCTATGAAATCCCTTTATACAGCAAACAGCGGTTTTTCAGTGTCATTTACCTCGAAAATTAATTAATTTCAATCTGTCTCAAAAATTAATATCGTATGACAAAATTGATAAAATCATTATGAAATTAAATTTAATAAAATTGACAAAGTTAATACGGAATAATAAATAAAGTTACTATGACGAGCGTATTAATATATTTTTGGAGTATTTACTATAAACAGTGAAAATAGTGATTAAACACACGTACGTTTGGTACACCGTGTATTTAAGTACTTTAACGAGTGTGATAGATACGTCTCTAACACAGTTAAAGCAAAACGAAAAATTCGTCGTTCGTTAATTTCACGAATTGACATTCCCAGCAAACGAGCACGTGTATCAATTGCTAAGGATTTCTTCGACGATCGATGAGGAATTGCGGTCACGTGCCAAGGATGTGGCAATAAAAAAGAAGAAGAAGAAAAGAAAAAGGAACGAAGATCCAACGACGTTCCATTTCGTCGTGGCTTTTGCTTTTATTCGAAACCTGTCTCACGGCTGGCCGGTGCAGCCCCCTTCGTCCCTCGAACGAATTTTCACAGTTGCACAGATTGTGGCCAATTATCGTTACGTAATGCCGATCGTTCCCGAAGAAACGTTCGTTCATTCCTTTTCACTCGTCTTCGTTCGTCGAGTCGTTACATGCTCGATTAATGAAAATCCTAGTCCCCTCATCCCGATCCACTATAGCGGTACAATCAGCGATATTACACGTGATTGTCTGTCGATCGCGATCGAGAAAGGCACACAATGACACGGTTATCTCACACTCACGACTGCTGACTGCGGACTTTTGTGCGTTTCTGGGAAATTTGAAGATGCAGAAGTATGTAAAATTTCCAAAGAGGAACGTCAATTGTATCATTGGGCGAGAGAAACAATTTTCGATTTAGGTTCCATATTTTTTTCTTCTTTTGAATTACGTTCGTGCAAATTCTAAATGCAGAATGTTTCAATTTTTACGGTGTAATTCGAAAGAGAGTGGTTCCACGCGAATAAATAAATCAAAGGTACGGAATGAAATTTTTTCGTACGAGGCTTCTCGTTCTTCTGAGAAAATTGAGTTTGAAAATTTGAACATTCGTATCGCTTGAATCTTGGATTGGACGGGAATGTTGAAGAGGAGTTATTGATAAATTTAATGAAATTTGTTTAATTTGCGAATTCCCGCGCGAAGTACCTGTATCAAGACATCGAGCATAAACAAAATTTCAGTGTTTACGTTACAAATATATAAACTAACGATAGTACGATAGTAGAATGCAATATATTTTATAAATATTCAAGTATAGTGGGGTACCTTACAGGAAACGAATGTTGTAACAAAGTTTTCCTCGTGAAATTACAACGAACGTAAAGATCATTTATATCGTAAATTTAATTTATCACATTTAAAATTCATACGCGCGCATAAATTTATAAATTATTCTTATTTTTTTATTTTTACCGCGAGTTGTAATTGCAAACGCGGGAAAATGCAATTCATAAATTTATAATTAAACGTGCAAATTTGCAATTGCATACTATTACGTGAATTCAAATATAAATTTGTAAATTGCACGCGTGTGTTTCATATTCTTGCGCAATAATTAAAAAAAAACATGATGATAGCAGTATACCTCGCTATATATTTTCTATATTACATTCTTTAATAATGACAATTACAACTACAAAAATGATAGTGTCAAACAATTTTCAAAGATACAGCGAGAATAATTAGGGAGAATAATGAGAGGGACCTAGGAATTAAAAAAAAGAACTTCTAATTTAGTTTGAGATTGCGTATTCTGTGCGTGTAAATTACACCGTGCGGTAAATTGCCCCCGGAGAAGATTTGATCGGCCGCGTTGAGTTTTCCTAACGATTTCACTTTCGCTACCGCGATATAATCGCGCGTGTTACGAATCGTAATGAGAACTCTCTTGGCAAAGCTGTCCACGACGATGCCACTGCAACGTCGAACTCGACGGAGATACAGAAAAAAATAACAGGCTAAACTATCATATTGTCATTCTACGAGCGCGCTGGAATCACTCTCGGCAAGGAGTCTCGAGAGACACGATTGGTCATCGAGTACTTTTGTTTCCACGTTGTGATAACCGATGACACCTTTGCGATGCCGTAATTGGATTCTCGCTTTATGCGTTGCCATTTTTCTCGCGCATGCTTCAATTTACGATGAACCATCGTCCCGTTGGACTTTGAAGTACGTCGCGTGCAATATAAACGGCGTTTAATCGGAATTTTCGTTGCTCATTTTGGCGATGTTACGTGTATCTATATTCTACTTTCTACGTACGTCTCTGCTTCCTGTCACTTACCTTTTTTTATTATTATTAATTGTGAAAATTGGAATCTTCGTGCCTTTTGGAGCGAGTCTCTTTACTCTTTTTTCATTTTTGAGCGGTAGTGTCAGTATTTAGCAACGTTTAGCACTCTTTATTTAATAGTGCAAAAACCTGATTTAATTGTTTTTGGAATAAATATTTTTCAAATCTTTACTCATTGTTTGATATTTCGCACTTAGGGACGTTAGACTATTATTTGGCAATAATGAGTTTAAGAACTCGGCATTGATGATCAGTATTTCGAATTTATTCTTTAATATTTGAAGTGCTACGTGAAAGTTTACTTCGTTGGATGTCAAATATTTAATATACTTGGTATTCGACATCGAATGAATTTAGTATTTAGTATTTTGGAGAAACCAAAAGTACCACAAGTTCATTATATATATTATTGTATATACTTTTTTCGATCATTCTTTGATAACTCATCAACTTGCGTCACTTTTAAAAACAATATGTACAAATTGCAATTACACGTTACTTGGGAAAATTAAAACAAAGAACATCAACGTTAGACAAATTTCTTTTGTTCCTTTTGACGCTGTCAATTTATGTAATAATTTATCACGCTGTTAATACCGACGTCAAACAATTTATTTTCAAATGTAAATTAGTTGAAGTTCAAATTCAGAATCAAATCCAGTTTCTCGGAAACTCAACTAACTCTTTTTGGAATAAGTATCTTTCAAATTCAGTCGTCGCTGCTTTCTGTTTGGTACCTTATTAATTTACTTTCACGTCAGAATAAATTTAAACTGTCTACAAAAATCTCGTTCGGCGAAAAACCAACGCGAGATTGAAATTTCTTTACTCGTTGAACATTGAAATACATTTTACAAAAATTTTCTTCCTGTTCACACTCATTGCGCAAAGAGCATCCAAGAAACAAATAATACAATACACGCCAGTGCATTCGTGACTCCAACCCAGTGGCCGAAAAGGGCCTCCAAATTAATCAAAGCACGACTCGAAGAAAAAGTATCCGACAAGAAGCGAACAAAACCAGCAGGAAAGAAGCGCGATTTTCGAAACTTCCTCCAAGTGTTAAAATCTCCCCACCGAAGCAATAGAACGTTCAACTTGAAAACAAAAAGCTCCGCTTATATATACGAGAAATTATAATCGAGCTTTATAATCGAAAGCAAACAATCGAGAAGAAAGAACCAAGTTGTTCAGACAGATTGAATTTCTTTGAATTTCATTTCTTTCGCTTCTTTTCATTTACTGTTTTTTTTTTTTCGTTCCTTAAATTTTCCTATTGCAACTTAGAGAATCTAGGAGATTTGACGATTCTATTCCATTGAATTTCACTTCTTTCTGCTTTTCGTTTCTCTTCGAGCAATATCTATTACGATTTCGAGACGAGGAATTTCCTTCCTGAAATTTGACACTCGTCTTCGAATATTCATTTCCTTCGAACTGTTTCTACTTTGAATTCGATACTTATCGCGACACTTATCGGAAGCAAAGTGTCAGAGAGAGTAGGAATACCCCTCTTTGAGTTTTATTCCCTCGGATATTCTCTAAATAATATTCCTCGTCCTATTTGCGATTCGTCGAACGTCTACGCGCCTACGGATATTTACGACGGGATTGCCCCGATAGACAGTGGTCCTCAGTTTCTCTGCTCCTGCCTGTTCACCATCGTGAGCGCGGTGTTTTGACTGTCCGGTGCCGCGTTCCTCGTTGTTCGTATGTTGAAGATCTTCTTCAACGATCGGGAAAACTGACTGTTCAAACCTGCGTAGATTATAGGATTGTAACAAATGGAGGATTTGGCCAACAACGCCGGAAGTACAGCTATCGACGCTGATGGTTTCACCTGGAAGATTAACCGATGATTTCGGTAAGTTGATGTTCTTGGACAGAGTGTCGTTGTTAGGTGTTTATCGATTCTTCTATCGTGTCTGTGTGGTGAAGTTTTCTTTCGAATTCTTTCGTGCAAAGAGCGCCGATGGATACGGTCAAGTGATGATATTTTATGCGAAGAGTGTATAAAATGTACATTAACGAAGCAGTAAAAAATAATGACAAACAGGTGTGAATCACAGTTTAAAAATTCTATTACCTGCGACAAGTTTTGAATACGGATACATTAGAAAAGTGTATATTAATACGTATTGATACATCAAAATGAATATATATACATATACTAAGTATGTATTAATATATTGCATATTAATAATATAAATACGAGTATTGAATATATAAAACAAGTATATATTAATATATTGAAATAAATTAACAATAAATAACAATGAAAATGTATATTAATGACCGTATTACAGAGGTAATGCTTTTATATATTTGGAGGGAGGAGGGGAAGAAAAGCATATGCGTAGATATGAGTCGAGATATGAACTTAACCGCAGCAACGTGCTGAAATTTCTGCGAAGAATATAAGCTACAAACCCCAGGGGCAAACACAGGTGACATATATTTTCTTGTTACTACGTATCGTAAAGTGGAAAGGATTATTACGTAGATTATTACATCAGTAGCAAGTTAAATGTTATTACCGAGAGGGTTGCCGAGAATTTCTCAAAAAAATACAAAAACGAAAATGCAAATATTGCCCGGAGTCGCGAGGCAAACAAGTTTGAACAACATTTATGCTCCTCAGTCGTGCGGAAGCCATCGAAAGCGTAACATTCGTGCGAGATACAGTCAGTAAAGTTAAATATCAATTAAACATCGGTGGCTGGACCCGATTGCCTCCATTATTACTGTTCTCGCGACTTACGAACGGAGCAACAAGTTCTGAGTCGTCGACCCATGGGAGGCGGCGGTACAATGATTTGGGGAAGCGTCGATTACCGAGATAAGATGGAAATAAAATTTATTACAAGGAAATTAAATAGCAGAAGATGTATCGAAACGATCGATTTAAATTATAAATACACCACGAAAGCAGCAAAACAATACTTTGCGAACAGGAAAATTCGTTTCTTAGAATGGCCAGCCAAAAGTCTCCAGACTCGAGTATTACGGAAAATTGTTGGGGGAATTTGATCGTATACGAGAATGAAAGACAATTCGCAAACATCAATGAATTGAAAAACTGTATTATAGAATAGTGGGAAGAACTAAGCCAAAAAATCGTTAAAAGACTACATAAATTTTTACCTCGCCATTGTTAAATGCAAAAGAAGTTATACTTTCGTTTCTATCCATTGTTTGTCATGAAAAGTATGTTATCATTTTGACCCGTTAAATATTATCGTATTTCTAGTTTCTTTTTAATAGCATTTAAAATGCATTCACGTTACTTGCGCGTGTTGATAAAAACACTAAGGAAGAATGCGTGTAAGAAAGATTTTGCGTCATTCGTTTGACAAAAAGAAAGTCATTAATTTTTAGAGTGTGCCGTCTTTTTCCTCGGGGTGTATGTCGAATGAAGAAGAATATAAAATACGTATTAATTGTATCTTTGAATATTAATGTCGGATGCGTGACGATGCTTAATAAGCATGGCGTTGTGCTTGTTAATAATAAATTACGAGAACTACTTTCGCTATGAAGATGTAAATCGTTCACGATGTCGGAATGGAAGAAGATGGATTTCCTATTGCGTGCAACAATGTGGCTTTCTCAATTTTAATTGACCTTGCGTTTAATACAAAGTTACTTTTAATGGTTAACAAACTCGTGATTATGATATCCTGGTTCCATTAATAGCAACCGATGAATAACAAAATTTTTTATCGTACAATGACTAAAGAGATCGATGAACAAAATGTTCAGAAAATAAAATTCTAAATATGGAAGTAGAAACTCGTAATAAATAAAAATTCATCCTTTTCCATTTTTCAGTGAAAATTCCTCTTCCGTTCTAGTTGCAGCCTTTTAGAACAGACTTTTCTTTCTCAATTCTTCGTCTAATGATCTTGACAAAAGATTTATTTGAATTAACATAGAAAGCTTATACAACTCATTTTTCACGTCACGCGTGGAGAGACTTTTGGCCATGCCCCTCTTTATAAGCATAAAGTTCGTTTAAACAGGGGAAAAGAAAGAAGAAAGTGCACAAAGTAAGTGTGAACGCGAGTGAATATAGTAATAAATATACTTACGTCGAAATATTGTGCGGCAATTGCAAGAGCAGCGTAAGGCGACCAAGCGAGTAAAAAGGCCGTGATCATTAACGCGACCATTTTCGTGATCTTCGCTTCGCGCCTTCCACTTGCGCCTAAATCAAAGTAAAACAAAGTGATTCTGTGCTAATGCGAAAGCAGATCATCGACCGTCACAGTTGTTTGATTCGATATTCAAACAGCGCGTCACTTTCGGAATTATCGCTCCACTTTTATTTGCCCCAAATTGATGTCGAATTTTCCGATACCGTGCGAGATGAAACCCGACGTTAAAGTCGAAAAAATTATTCGAATGTCATTACATTTGTTGAAACGTTGCACGAGGTTTTCTCCCCCATGTATAGATCGTGAACGAAATTGTCCTTATATATTTTAAAAAAGATACACATAGATTCGTCAATAATTCGTCAACAGTCTCGAGGTAAGAGAGACTAGTTTATCGTGTTTGCGAATAACTAATTAACTTTAATTAAATACCCAGTTACCATTATTGCAATGTTTAGCGATAAGTAATAAATGGGCGATTATTCAAACGCGACGTTCGATCATATAGAATTTACAAAGTATCGATTTTTTTCATCGAACTGACGTTCGTCTTTGAATTTGGAGTTTTAAGCGTAGAAAGGTGGTCATTGAGGTTCCTTGTCCTAAGGAGATTTACCTGCTCTCTTTCGCACTCTCCTCAAAGTCAGGATAATCGCTGCGTAACTGCTGCTGATCACCAAGACCGGGACAATCAGGCCGAGTATGAAGAGGAACCCTATGTAGCTCTCGCTTTTGGTAACAGGGTCGTGGACCTCCCAGGACACGCTGCAAGACACGTTTCCTGCCTCCGGGCTGTAACTACCCCAGCCAAATAGCGGCGGCAGGGAGAGGCAGAGTGCGTAGATCCACACGAAGAATCCAAGTATTTTTGCGTGTCTGTCGAAAATAAACGAAATTTGCACGAATAGGGCGAATTTGTTGCTAGTGTGATAGAGTAGAACCTCTCGTATTTGAACTGGAGGATGGACGACAATTAGTGTCAATCCTCCAGGAACGACACCCGATGTCGATGATTTAGACTACTTGATAATTTTTATAGACTTAAATAATAATATTAATAATGACAATTGGAGAGAGATTTAATAATAATAGTAATAATTGTTTTAAAATTTTGTATAACAACGCTTAGTACAACTATGAAATTTATTAATTGAAGTAATTTTCTGGTATTGGCACGGGCCACTGTCTCTGAAGAATTAATGGAATCAAAGACTGTCCTTCTGACGTTGAATTTGAATAGAGATCAAGGAAATCAAGCACGCTGCATGTTTTTTTAAAATTTGCATAGAGAGAAGAATAGAGAACTGAAATAATAAAAATTGTGGGAATACTTGGACCTATCAGAACCTATCTGATTTAAAATTTCACTCCATAAAACGTTCAAAGTTGAATGTTTAATGCCAAAGAACAGAGTTTGAAAAGCACGAGCTATCCTTCAATTACTTACGATAAGCAATTGCCTGTGTAATTACGAACATTTACTACCCAGCGGACAAATTAACACATCGAGCGCCGGCGGTATATGAGACAGTTAAAGCCTCCGGCGCCAGCAACATATCGGCCACTTAACACTTTGAGTCCCGCGCCGATTTTGCTGGACTTTCCGTTCTGCCCCGGCGACCGAGCGACCGAGCGCTTGGGCGATATTTCAGACGTCTAAAAACACGTTCCAGGTCCAAAGGCGTTCAAAAGACGTCCAAAAGGCGATCACTTAAAAAAAAAGACAAGGAAATTCCTATGCCTATTGAAAAAAGAAAGGTTCACAAATTACAAAAAAAGGAAGATGTTCGCAAAATCCGAAGATATTGTTCGGGATGTTACAACAACAATTCAACGATATACGGACGCGAGATAGCCAGAAATTTGACTAAAAAAGTCGTCGTACTTTTGTTTAGAATGTTTCGATAAATTTCATTGAAATTGCTACATTTATTTTCTAACTTTGTTACTGTCGGTCACAGTGATCGATATTCTCCAAACGGAAAGTCCACTGTCGGTCCGCAGGGACCGACGCGGGGCTCAAAGTGTTAATGTCCAAACGCTGGTCTCACTCGTGGGTTTCTGAACAATGAGTATAGCAAATGCAGATCGACGTAACCAAGACAAGCGAGTGCAAATCGATGTGCAACACATTCATACAAGCAAAAAAATTCCGCAACATCGCGGGATCGACGATCGAGCGATCGACTCAGAAACCCGCGTTGTCACGGGGCCGGCGCTCAATGTGTTAAGATCCGCGCGAATCATTTTACCGATTTTTTTAATCAACTTTAACAGGATTAACAACGCCTTCGTTTCTTAAACGTTAAATTGAGAACAATGACGAGAGAAAGAGATGTATAGTGGCTACGGGAAGTGTTTGTACGTTCGATGAAAAACAGTAAACATTGTAATTATTCTAAGTAAATAATTGTAAATATTTTAAGCTGTTTAAAAAAGAATTGTGGATTGAAACGAAGGCTCTGGTTTAATTAGAGTATTTAAACGAATTCGTTTCTTTCAAAGATGTTTTCACGTCACATTATGTGGAAAGAAGGATAAGTAAAGACAGATTCATCTCTTGAAAATTGTGCAAATTCAAACGTCCTTGTAGACACCGAACAAATTTGTGTATAAATGAATTTACCACCATCCTAGACCAGTTTGAGTTTAAAGTACTGACAATCTTTTCTCGAGCGAAGTTTCTGCGAATAGTTTCTGAAGCCACTGTACGTGCAGGCTATGAACACGCGTTGAAATTGCGAAAAGATCGCCGGGAAAGTAAAGTGTGTAATTACTAGTAAGTATGTTTCAATACTGAAGAAGGAAATGTTTTTGAAGAAATATTCTTAAACGTCTTGAACGCGATACGATGGTAAAAGAGATGATAAGTGAAATAAATCTTGAAGACCGTAAATCATGATTAACCTCAGTGAAAATTGCGAAATGAAGCAACACTTTTAACGCTAAAATTTTCGCCTCCAGCGGGATAAAGAGACTGTATAATATTATTGAAAAACATGTACGATGGTGTTGATAAAAAAACGATGCATAATTGTATTACATATATAATATGATTATGAAATTATAAATGAAAAATATAAATAAATAGTATGTATATAATTATAAAGAGATATATATGTATGATGAAAAATATAATAGATATCAATAAATCAATGTGCAGTCAGAGATCAGTATAGAATAATTAAATCTTAGAGAGCTATTTTATCAATTTTCTAATAGTTCCCGATAGTTCTAAAAGTCCGACGAACATATTTATGGACCTTTTACTTTTTCTATCTACTTTCGTCTTTGGTATCACTGTCAACGTATTAACTCATAGCTCTTTCGAAATATCATTGGTTGTCAAACAAAATAATAGAAGTGTAAATCATCCTTACCTTATGGACAAGGCTTTCATGGGTCTGACCACTAATAACCATCTTTCAACAGCCATCACCGTTAGGTTTCCGATACTGGCGAACCCCAGTGTGGACATGAACCAAGCATACCTTACAAACAAAGTATTTCTGGTAAATATTGGTAACTTATGGCAGATTAACGCTTTGAAATTTCATCTTTGAAATTTGAAAAATCTTATCACATCATTTATGAATCAACGAAGAGTCAGAGCTAGAGAGATGGAGAACCTGTCAGACATAAAAATACTGAACTCTTTTAGTTTATTAGAAAATTGTAAATTTACGTTGTTAAAAAATTATAAAAGTATTAAATTATAAAAATTATAAAAGTATTACACACGCGTATTTGTAATTTAGTTAATAAATTGATAGCACCTTGAGCAACTATTGCTTGAATAATAACGATTTAGAACCAAGGATAATTTTTTAATTAAAACCGAAGAAAACTTTAAAAAATTCTAATAACATCAGATTAATTATTTTATCAATTACTGGTGGAGGAATAACGATCGTTCGTTCAGTCTTTAGAAACGAAATGACGATAAAATATAGAAATAGTAATTTTGAATCAATTCTATCCCGAATTATAATTTCGCAACGGAGCTTTCATCACTCTGCGATAATTTTGCTTTTTTTTTCTTTTGCTTGTAAAGTGCGATAGTATGATGGAATAGCAGTAATAGAGACATCCTTTGCATTGTTTTAGGACCATGGCCGTGTTGATTTATATCTCTCAATATTTCTACCAGAAATATCCATTTTCTCTTTCGAATTCAGACGTAACGCTGTTTGCCTTTGTGACTCCTGGACTTCCCTCGAGAAGTTCCTTAAAGGTTTGTTGAACATTTAAATGAACGATGGAGCTTGACTCTGCGGTAGGAGAGGCTCGCGCCAGGATACTTTCTCTTATTTACATTAGTTAGTCTCGTCGCTTCGAGACGCGGATTTTATGTAAACCCCGTAAATGTCTCACCTCGTTATAACGACACACTCGACTATTCCGCGAATCCTAAGAAACCATTTCCGAGACACGTATTTCCAAAACACGTGATGCCAACGTTGTTGCAACGAGAAGATTCGTGTCAATTTTTGTCAACGTGATAGAGATACAAAAAAAAGAAAGAAATATCCTCAGTTTTCTCGTTTTTCTCAGTTGTTCTTCGACATTTTTCTCTTCTATTTCACGTTAAAATGAAGATTCCCCGGCAACTTTTTGCTCGCAGTATGATTCCATGCTTGAATCAATCGCGATGTACTGTTAAAAAAAAAAAAAAAAAATGCAAAGACTTCAATGTTCTGCTCGGCGAATAATTTCCAGTGAGAATCACCGGAGTTCTTTTCGATTCGTCGCTTCAAACGGCGGGAGAAAGGTTACGTTCGTTTGAGATTCGATTATTCTCCGCCGCAAGAAAATTACGACGCGCATCGCGGTTGTAACGTAAACGCATTGAAGAAAGGGAGAACGTAGAGAGAATGAGAGAGGGGTTACACGTTTGTTCAGGATGACATTCGTACGCTGGGAAAACTACGTCGTAGCCGGTGTTTCTCAGTCGGAGGAATTTCGCGCGTTTATTCTGTTTAATAAACAATGAGTTATACCAGAGACACATTTCGTAACCCCAGTACCATCCGCCTGTGATAGCGGACACCATCGCGACAGGATTCCCAAATGCGGCCACCAGGAAGTCGCCAACCTGAAGTAGAAATTGTTCTTTAATTATGCGACAAGGAAAGAGAAATGTTTTTTTTTTTTGTTATTAGTTTTTTAGATCGACTTTTATCTCAGACTTTAATGGTTGAAAAGAAGTATGATAATACGAACTGAGATTAATTATCTTTTTGTGTGTGTGCATAAATATTCAATAATTTAAAGTACTAATTTCCTCTTAAAAAAAAAAAAAAACTAGAATAACGTACATTTTGAATTATTGTTTCTCTTCAAACATCGTTCGAGTTACATCACTCTGATAAACGAATAAACGAATTAGTACAAGCGTAAATACTTCGAGGCAATCATGACGTGTTTCGACGTCGAAGTGACATAAATTATTCAAACCCAGCCGAAATCCGGCATAGCTGGATCCTCGCGAAAACCTAGTTTGACCTCGTGAAAAACAACTGAAAATAAATGAAATTTAGATTCGATTCGACATTTATTGACGTGTTTATAAAGTAACCGATCGTGGAATTTTTCTCAAATTTTTGCACAAGTACGAAATGCGAAGGCACGATGATAGGATCCAATTAAAAGTACGCAAGAGGGAATAGTTACAAAAGTTGTTATAATTTCGCCTTATTGTATTCCAAGTGGAATTTTCGTGTAACAAAATGTTCTATTATGTTGGTTGTCTATAGTTACGAAACAACAATAAACTAGTTCACTATCGTTTTTCTTTCCTCCGGGGAATGTAAATTTATCTCGTTTAAGGAAAGTATAATTATTTCTCAACGTATTGTACCTCGTTCCTTATTAACAGACCGCGAACGTCATACTTCTCATTAGATGTTGCAAAAAGTACTCTGCTTCACTGCCACCCTATATAGATATTTCGCTGGAAAACTTGAAAAATTCGGAAACTTAAAGAAATTAAAAGTTTGCATCTCGAAATTGAAAAATTGTAAAACTCAAATCGTGAGTGCCGTGAAACTTAAACTTTAAAATTTGAACTTGGAGAGTTGACAATTTCTGACCGAAACTGGAAATTTTTCAAGAGTCACAGAACGTAAATTAATGTTTACTGTTCAAAATTATTGATCAAACTGGAAGAACGAAGTAAAAAATTTGTACACAGAGTCTGGTTAATAGCGACACAGACTGTCGATATCGTTGCCGAAAATTTCAATGCTTCCTTAAAGTCGAGCGTCTCTCGAGGATAATTCCCCGCCGATAAAAGCTTCGCGAATTTTATCGACGTAATACTTTGAGGTGGATTCACTTTTCTAGATGAAACGAATTCCTTTCTGTCGCCTTTATTGTTCAAGTATGCGCACTCCCCACCTAAGGATCAATTAATTAGAGGTTAACTATAATTCCTCGAATTACAAGTCTTCTATTCACTTGTCTTCTTTCACCCTCGGGAAAAAATATTAAATTCCAGAACATAAATTAAATAGCGAACAACAATGAAATTGATTCTGAATTCGTTCATTCAGAACATCTCTGAATACTAATTAGCTTTAAGAGCTATTGTCGAATGAGCTTCTATCACTGCGATTTTTTAAATATCTCGAACATTCTTTTTTTTTTTTTTTAATCTAATCATTTTCTAATCAAGTTTGGAAAATTATTTTGGTTTTTTAATTTTTTTAATATATTTGTAATTAGAGTGCGAACGTTTATGCATGGGCAGAAAATTTAAAGATGATTGTACATAAATACGTATACAGTAATTTGCGATACAGCTAAAAAGGACACGATAAGCTGAGAATATAACAAAAATCCGTCTATTTACAATATAATTGTAATATAGAGTGTTTTGTTCTCCTTGAAAACTGAAATTATAAAATTTCAGATACATAATACTTCAAATGTATTGTATCAAATGTTGATACGTCAGCATGTTAATAACAAATTCAATTTAAATAATTAATTTCAAATCGAGAAGGTTAGTTTCTTCTTTTCGAAAATATTAATGACACAATGAAGAATTTAATCTACATGAAACGTTGATTAACCAATCAACGTAATGAAGTTCTGTTTTAATAAAGGTCTTAGTTAAGAAAATATTGGTTTCCAAATTGTTTCTGACGATTTCAATTAAAAATTCCCCACAGTTTCAATTAAAAGAAAAATAAAAAGAATAACAAGA
The DNA here is from genome assembly GCA_001276565.1 of Melipona quadrifasciata. Classification (NCBI taxonomy): domain Eukaryota; kingdom Metazoa; phylum Arthropoda; class Insecta; order Hymenoptera; family Apidae; genus Melipona; species Melipona quadrifasciata. The sequence continues at coordinate 4,678,769 of KQ435859.1, forward strand.
AATAAATTCTCTTCGTCGATCTGTCAATCAGTTAAATTTTTGCTTAACAATCAACAAAATTTATAACTTTGCGAACATAAAATTCAAAATAGAATTCAAATATAAATACGTTGGTCTGGCACGTACAATTATATTGACAATGAAACTCGTGTCATATACAATTAATGTTGGATTTATTGTTAATATATGAAAATAAAAAAAAAGGGAAAAAATTCAATTTAAAAAATTAAAAATTAATTTTAGAAATTTCGTCAGAAATACACAATGATATTTTAAACTTATAAAAATAAGTCGGAGAATTCTTAACTTAAAAGATGGAAGATAATGATTTTACGCTATTTCTACAAGCAATTAATTATATCAAATGACACTAATACGTTTCGAATGCAACTAAACGTTTATTATCCTGTGCAACGTAAAAGGGTTGCACAGGGAACGTCTTGTCGCGCATAAATTATTCATGCACGCGAACCTTAACATTTTCTCGGGGCATTACACGACTGAGATACCACATAAATACCGCTTGTACAATGTTATTCTCCGTCATTTAGAAATTAAACTTAACCGTGTTGCGTTAAAAACCGTGATAATCATTAAAATTATCTTTCGCAATCAAGCGGTTTCACAACAAACCCTCGTTTTCTTTTCGTCATTCGTTTATCTTTCTTATTTATGTAAAATTAATGCAAAATTATAATAATGTAAAATATATAATATAACAATAAATCGTGCAATGATACATAAAAATACATAATTTATTTTATTAAATTAAATAGTACATTTGATTGTTATTAGATTGTGTTCTATATTTTGAGGTGATTAGTTAAACGTACGATGACTTCGTTAAAAAGCAACGAATTCATTCTTTCTCTCATCTGTTAATGAATTTGAAGTTAATTATAAGAAATATCTTCTGGAATGAGATCACTCAAAAAATTTAACAATTCTCTTCCTGCACAATTGACCTAATATTATTAATAAAATTTTACTAATAATACTTTACAGTTTCGTATTTTTACAACGAATTTTTTCAGTATTAAATATATAGTTATAATTAATCGCAAAATAAATAATTTCACTAGGCAGAACACTACATGAAACACTAGACGTGATTTCATACACGTGAATCCAATACAAATCGTTCTTTATAAACTCGAAAAACCAACGAATAAACGAGAAACGTCTTAAAAAAAGATTATGTAATTATTATTAACGACTTACGATAAGATTAACCAGGATCACGTTGACAGGTGTCCAAAGTGTCTCCGCGTCTTTTATGATCACCACCGCTACCAAAAGGTTCATGGTGAAGCCGAAGAGTCCGATAAATCCTAACGCGGTCGCCGTACTAACGTACACCACCGGACTGACTTGATCTTCCACTCCGTAAACATTATTCACAGTGCTGCGGTTCAAAGACATTTCTCTCTTTCTATTTTCGTTCTTTATTTCTTCTTACTTTTCCACCTATTTTCTTCTCCTTTGCCAATGATACGAGACGAAAACCAGCGGAAGAAAACTAAGGAGAAGCGCACGACCGCGTGTCGATCGAACCCGTCGATCATCAAATCGTAATGGATCACGTTCCCCTTTTCCTCGAAGCAATGCAAAAAGCGAACCGCATGCATCAATTAAAAGCAGTTTATGAGTAACTTTCAAACTCTACCTACCCTTATATAGCCCGGATGAAACTATCCTCTTTCCTCCGGTTGCACGTAGTCTCTATCAGCGCGGCGGTCTGAAACCAACCCTCTCGCCAATAGAAACAGCATGCGCGAAACCAATAGCATCGAATCCAGTGTTTCACCCCCTCGCGATCGCCGGTTTCATTCCATTACGACAAAATCATATTGTTTTCGTATTATATTGTTGTCATGTTGTTTTTCCAACCTCTGGTCGACTTGATACACTTAATTGCTTTGGGCAAGGATATTCCCCTCTGAGGATGATGAAAGTAGGTGATCGAAGAAGGTAGGGATCCAGTTTGTGATACGATCTTCGGGGTTAATGCTGGAAGCAACATTACTCGGACTGTGTATTACGTGTGTTCCGGTTAGACAGAGAGGAATTGTAAAAAGTGTTTACAATTTATTGATACTTTCAAACCTTCTGTGGTAACTAAAGTGGTATTCCCATTTAGAGTTGCCGATTTTCAGACGATTCGTTGGATAAAAGAATTTGTAAGTAAATTGTGTTGTAGATCAAAAGTTTTGAAATTTTACATCGTTGTTTCGAAGTGGTACAGTACGATTTTTGTGTAATTATTATCTTTATTGTTATTTTGTCATTTGATAAATTTTCATAATTTATGTTGTTATATTTATTCAGAAGAAAAGAATTTAGGATGAATTTCATTCGTACGAAAATGATCATCTTGCGAAATAGAATTACACCCTTATAACTCTACTGCATTCTTTTGGTCATTCTCGATTCATTTACATTTCTCTAAAATTAAAAAATACCTCAAATTTAAATGGAACATGAAAAAGTTCTCGTGCGTGATTTTTTGATTAAGTTTTCATTTTAATAAAATGTAATATTATAAATCGGGTTAATATCGATTAATTAATCGTAATTAATCCTTTTAGCTCCTGAATTTTTTCTGCTTCATTCCAATTCACAAGATAACCACTTTTATGTAGATCTATTGTTTTTTTTTTAAACGAATATAACATAAGTTGGGGCAGCTATGGAAGTTAAAAATGATATATTACGGAATAATTTAATAATATATAATACAGATAATTGCATAACAATTACATTGTATTAGAGAATCAATATAAAACAAATCAATATAAAAATCATCTGATATCAAGAATTACTACGTAACGATTTATGATTAACGAATTTAACCAAGATCAGACGCAAAATTTATAAAGAATTATAAAATTTCCTCCAAATTACTAAGAATTACTTTGTTAAATAAATTTAGTTTCGTTGTATAATGTTCGTTGAAGTTGTTTCATTTACAGTACAAAGAAAGATTTGTAAATTCGTTTGTCGACAGAAAGATTTGTAAATATTTGTAATTAACGGCGCTGAGGTGCTCGTCATTATTTGTGGATTATTGATACAGGATTATGTACAATCCTTCGATTGTTAATGCAATTTGCGTTTAATAAATGGGTGGACGATTTTTCTTTGATGGATTAAAGTTACGTCATGCTATGAAAAAAAATCCATGGTACTCGTTTGTAACACATCGAGAAAGCACGAGACTAAACAACGTGTTAAAAAGAAAGAGTATGATATTTTATAAACAACAGACGGTATTTTTTATTTGACTAAATTATTGTTGACAAAAAATTTGCTGCAGCAATTGTAGATATAAATTATAGCATATTATTAAATTATAACATATCTTCTGTCTCACTGTCTGAATCTTCCGCCATTGCTTGTTTCGCTTTTGTCTCGGCTTCGCTTTTTATGTCAGCTGGTATACGTTCGTGCCTTCCGTTCGTGTGTTTACCAACCCAGCTCATTTCAAGCTCGAACTGTTTGTCTTTCAATTCATCGTGAACGAGGTAAATTATACGCGCAGCTTCTTTCACTAATTCGTTGCAAGTCATTTCAGATAACTTCAATTTTTCAATTTCCGTCTTTGCTGACTGTTTTGCTTTGCCTGTTGAATAATACATTTAAATATTGAATATTACACGTTAACAGGAAAAACTTAACAGATTATACTTATTAATACTTACCAACGGCGCAACCATAATATCCGTACGAAACTCCAGAAGGATCTATCATGTACATAGCTGGACCATCGTGTTCATAGGCACCAAGAATTACAGAACAGCCGTATGGCCTGACTGCTGAATACAAAGTGTATGCATGCATGTACATGGAAACTCTTTCGTTTAGATATTTCAAAGGGATACCGATCCCATACTGAGACTTATAGCTAGATGCTTCTGACCTAGCAATCTCTACGATTTGTCTGGCATCTGATATCAAACCAGAAACTGCCATACCAACATGTTGATCTATATTGAATATTCTTTTGTTCGTGCCAATCTCGTAGAGCTTCGACGTGACTATCTTCTCCACAGCGAATACGATGCCATCTTTTCCTCTCAGTCCTATGACCGTTCTGTAATCAAAATCTCTGTATGATATTCCAGTAAACATTTAGCATCGAGACAAAAGTTACGAAATTACTGAAAATTACCTTTGTCATTACAGTATCCTTTAAGATACAGTGATCAGAACAGGTAATTAGATTTGCAGCAACTACTTTTGAAACAAATCAATGAACAAAGTTAATTTAACACTTACCCTCCATTCTCGACGGCTTTCTGCGCGTATTCGACTTGAAACACACGTCCGTCAGGTGAAAATTGTGAAGCAGACAAGTCATACTGAAAAGCAAAAGGAGGTTAGGTTGCGTTGCCGTTTGCGATTAATAGTTCCTCAAAATTGCTTTTCAATTAACACGTCGTATATTTACCCCTGTGCCTATAGAACTCATTTTTTCACCGAGTCGTACGTGCAAATATTGTAATATACCAAGTCTAATCAAAAATTGTTTATACACTAAAATGGCGTGAATAGGCGAAAATCAAAACTTGATCGTCAGCGCCGTATGACTGGATAAGTTGTGTACATGCTCGTGTATCAGTATAGGTTAGCCGTCAAACTGTGCAACTGACATCTGGTGGTCGATGCGAAAACTTTCAGTTTTCAAACGGTCGCGATAGTGACGCGCGATTTCTCCGACGTAAAAGTGAAATGAAACCAGAAAAAACCAGAGAAAATAGGTATATTAATGCTTTACGCTTTTATTAAGCATCTCGTTACGTTCAAGATAATTGTCAATGAAATTCTCAATGAAATTCTCAATGCAAATTGAATTAATTTCTAGGAAAGGAACGTTGGGGAATGTCAAAATGGCGTACGAGGATATGAATTTGAAATCGTGGAATGGAATTCCTGATATTTTAGCGGAAAAATGGTAAAAAAACGCTTGATATGCTACAATATGTTACTCTGAAATGAAAATTAAAATTGCGCGCATATCGGTATTAATGCTTCAAGTATTGCGAATCACGAATTCTAGATAGGAGTATCTCTATGTAAAACAATGTTAGGAAAATGAAATATTAAGTTAGATAGTTTTTGAGATCATTTAAATTGTATAGTTTGAAGAAAGGGATATTATCATATATCCTGAAAGCGTTCAAATGTCAATATTTCTCAACATTCTTGTAAGACCTCAGATGGTCAATATTGACTATATAGACTGATCATTTTCACATAATGTTAAGAATCTTGAAACAATAACAGCACACATATGCATAGTATATTGATCATCTGAACGCTCCATGAATAGATTTTATTGAATTAGAACAGTTAAAGTATACAGTATAGTGAGTACATGATGAATAACAATTAAAATACAGTATATCTATGTTAGAAGTATAATTTAAAAAGGACAAAATGTGTGGACTAGGTGTTTAATCTACTTGTCATTACAATTCAAATATATTTAAATTATATGTGTGTACGTATATGTATATTTTATGGTTCGCATAAGTATTTACTTAAAAAGTGAACAAAATTAATAGAGGTCAATTTCTTCAGTTGGTCTCCAATTATCAAGTTGGATAAATTCAATGATTGTAAGAAATTAAAAGGGTGTATAATTCATCTCTACAGATATTCAACATGCTACAAATTCTTCCAGAATATTACGACTTAATTAAGGATATATATTTCCGCAATTATTTCTTCTCTTCTCTCAAGAAATTCTTAATATTCTCTTTCTTGCAAGTGTATTGAGGCGGACAGCCATCTGTAATGCCATGTTCGATAGCTTTCTGAAATTCTGCCATTGTTTGCTCGTAGTTTCCTTTAATCGACGAATCCCTGCAAAATATTACATTCAATTACACATGTGAAGAATTACTCACTTTGTTTTAAAGAAGAAACTTGGTGATTGACAAATGTCAGTGATATTTGTGCGCATTAATGTTATTTATTCAGTAAAATCAGAATCTTTACTTTTTATTAATTGTTATTAAATATTTATCTTTACAAAAAGACGAAGGATTCGAACATTACTTTAGATATTTTACACATCTTTGGATATTGTATAAATAAATTATATAGAATCAAATAAGGAATCAAAAATTCGTAGGCTAATTAAAGAAATACAAATATAATTGGATGTAATAACGTCAAACAGAATGTAGAATCACGTACTGGGATAACAATTTCATCGTTTGCATGATCATTTCTGCGGCTCCTAGGTACTCCTTCGCAACATAAGGTTCTTCACAAGCTGCTCTATATAGACAAGTATCTCCTATTAAGTATCCTAATGCCAATGTAACTTCTCCTTCGGATACCATATTTTCTGCACATAAATCGCTATTTTCAATACCTTCCTGTCTACAAGAAAGACTTAATACATTTTAAATTGCAAACCTTCTTCTAATTCACGGCCTTTGTCGTGATGGCCCAAATATCTCGCTCCAAACACAACTGCTTTCAATACCAAAAGTAATAGCAAATTTGATAAATTTAGATTCAACACCTGTAACAGTTATATCATTGAATTTTAATATTTCCTTTATTCTTCACTCTCAATTTATTTTATAAATCCGTATTGTTAGAACATACCGATCAATTTTGAATACTAAATACCTCTATAGCCTCTTTATTCAAGTTTTCGTTATTCAAATCTATCAACTATCTATACGTGGTAGACAACTTTGGAATATTACGATAAAAATTAGGATAAAGAGATTCTATTTATACAAGATGTTCCCGCTGAATCAAATTATAATTTCGAAATTACAAAAGGTAGACGGGAATTTCATGAAACTAAGTAATTTCCAATTATATTTCAAATATGTATTAATTATATATTATTATACCTGACTACTAGTCGAAGATCTTTGCACAAGTTCCTTCGCTATTTCCATCAACATAGAACCCCCATGCTTCTTGTTGCTTGTTTCCTTAAGAAAATCTACATTGCCATCCGTGTTTCTAGCGATAACCCCGTAACTCACCAAACCCACCACAATCAAAATCCTCGCGTTCAACATCATCTTCTATCGGCTTAACTTTATTATTCTTATCACATACACGGCGGATCGAACTTTTTAGTCAAATTATAAAAGTATTCCCAATGAAATGTTGACTTTATATAAAATTATCCATCGTGTCGTGTGAACGTTGTAAAGAATTTGCACGCGAAAGAGGAGAGTAGCGTGTTTCGCGATGCTGAAAGAAACTAAAGTAACGTCGAAGTCGACGGGGACAGTGATTTTTATAAGGTGGCCTTTTGTCTTGCCAACAAACCGTAAAGCCTGTTCGTTTTTTATCCGTGTGCATCAGAGTAAACGATGACCAATCTCTCCTCGTTTTCACCCATTGTGATGGTTTTTCGTGCGCAGTTTGTTAATAACGTCTATTAGTCCGGTGCCACGGAAACTTTCTTTCGTCAACGTTGACGGAAATAAACGGTGAAAACTCTGCAACTTTTACTCGATCGTCCACGCGATGGGTGCAATGGTGCAGTTTACTTATTGGGTGCAAATCGTGAATCTAATCGTGAATATTTATTTTTATGTTTGTACTTAAATATAAAATATACGTGTACGTAATCTTTTGCATTGGGAGGTGAAAATGGGCGTACGTGAAAAAAGTTGGTGCCAGTTGTGAAAATAACAAGTTCTGAAAATAAAAATTCCTTAACAAACTTGCAAAGATAATTACAGATGCACTATCGTTCGTTAATTGCACGTACTTACTTTTCGTTTACTTGGAATAAGTGTGAATGAACATAATTATAAGACGAAGTCGATTCTTATTAATCGTACTATGAGAAAAACTAGATTCTGTTTATGTTTCAAATATTTTATTCAGCTTATGTTTAAAATCACGTTACGTGACTTATGAATGGCTGTGCGTATATGTCTCGTTTTTATCATTTTCTCTATATTTAATAATTCGTAGCCCAGTGATAGCGAATTAGAAAATACATTTTGATGGAATTTGGGGCGGCAAATTTTAAAATCTTAAAAAATACAATTCCTATGAGAAAAGAAAGGTCTATTACGCTCATTCGCTATTAAGAAAAAAGTATACACTGGAAAATAAATTTTCAAAGATACCTAAATGTATCTTCTGATTCGATCTCCAGTATCTCGACGTCTACCAATAAGGCTTCCAACAATTACCGACGAGTTTGCTAGCATTCCCCAGACGAAACGCAGACACTCTTCCTCTTCTGTCGTTATTTTTCTTCTTTCTTCAATCATACTGGGATTTTATTACACATTGGCGTAATAGTTTCAATTCCATTTATATTCAATATAAACGGAATTACACGGAATAAACAGAATGAAAACGTAAATCCGCCACAGAAAAATCAGATACATACATGCATCTCTGTTCACAATGAAACATTTGCAGAAAATTAGACAAATCTAGAACGTCGTTAGAAGTATATCAAAAGCTGCAAGATTACATATTTCAACGTTATATAATGAAAATCTCGTCAATTTTTGTTCTTCTTTCTCCGTCACTGGTGAATTTATTTCAGTCTTTATGGCGTTACATTTTCTGCATGCAATTTTATGCAACGAAAACATTTTAAGCTACGCTTAAATTTTTACCAGATTGCTTCTCCAGTATCAGTTATTAATTTCACTCAAAATCTTTTCAATGAAGCTTGAGTCGAAAAGTTACGAATGTAATTGTCAGTTCCTTGTATTGTCCTAAATAATTTTTGTACATAATTTTCTGGATCGTTGTCACGCGTCGATAAAACAGAATTTCATCGATTAAATTCCTGAACGATCCGTCTGAGCTATCACGTTTTGTATGAAAACTAGCAGGTGCTTTTATGTTTACGATATTGGCGAAAGTTTGGAAAATTAATTTTCGCAACGAAATATTTAAAAAAATTATTACTTTCTAAAATGATAGAATGCGATTCGTTGTATCTACCCACGGTACTAAAAGTTTTTGCTGTCAAGATGAGCGACTAATTATCGAGAAGTAAGGATATATAAGAGCAACGTTTAATGACAAAAGTAGTTGCGGGCTATGTTTGATGGATCGTTAAAGGATTAAATTTATAATCTGACGGCTCGTTTATGAGCAATCGGTTATCAATGAGTCTGAAACTGCTCAAGTATGCGTTGAAAGTTTCGCGAAGAAACGGGAAATTGTCGAGGGGCAAGGGGAAAGAAAAATGATGGTCCTCAAGGTTTCGTGAAAAGCACTCGTATTCCCGAGGTATCTCGTTAATATTTAATAGATTTATTACTCTGCTCTAGTACCCAATTTTTCATCTGGTCTCGTCCCGTCTCTTCTTTCTTTAAGAACTAATTTATCACACAGAGAAAAATAGTGAGGTATCCTTTCCGTAGAATTTGTTCTATCGATACAGGTGGATAGTTGTAAAATTCAAAAAAACTACATATGGGATATCGGCTTTCTACTAACCTTTCGTTGCGTAGAGCACGGAAACATACGAGACTGAGGTTTTTAAGATGAGAAATGTATAAAAAGATTGTCCTGTACAGTTGCTCGCGAAAGTATAACGTTCGTTTTCTTTCATAAAAATGTTATTTCATATCATATACGAATACATTTCATGAGTGATATTACGCGTGTCGTGTAAAACATTTTGTAACTTCGTTGATGCTGTAACGAGAATCTATTCTCATGATTGCAAAGTATAAAATACGACATATATAAAAATATATATAGCGTAGCGGGGCCTAGGATTCCTCAACTACGAGTTTCGAACACTGACTAGCACAAGCCGCAAGTGGCTGCGCGCCTAGCGTCGAGGCCGTACCGATCTCCTCCGACGTTAAGCAAAAGCAGTCTTGCCGGAACCGCGCTAGGATGGGTGCCGGGCCAGCCTAGCGGATAGTTGCAACAACAAAGCGTCTGGGATAAGGAGTCGCTGCCATCAGTCCCACGATGAGTCTAGGTGACGCAGTGACTCCGAGACGAAACGCATCCTATAAACGCATTAAACTCAACCCACGCATCCTTCTCATCATTCGTTCCCTTCAATAGAATTTATTGTGCACGCTCAGATAAATCACAGACGTATTTAAACAGCTATAATCTAATAAAATTAACAAACTATAATACTTTCGCTAGGTATATGTTTGATTAATGTTTTAAAATATTTTATAACTTTTACACAGAGTTTCACATTGATTTGAAATGAATTTTGTTAATGAATTTTTGAAATTTTTTACACGATACGCGTAACACAAAAACACTTTCGTGAGCTCCTGTATCTGATTATAGAAACATTATATACCCTATATATTTTGATAAAATTGAAAATTCTTTATTTTTATCCGAACACTGATACCGTATTACGAATTAAAGTCGTCATACCTCACAGACACAGTGCAATTTATGATCGAACATTAGAAGAAAGAGTCCGTTCCAATTGAAAAATTGGATCCATAAATTGCGTTAAAATTTATTTCCACTTGCCTGAGAATACAGCAATACAGTGAAGCAACAAAATTTGCCTGCCGTAAGTTTTAACGGTGATGACGTAGCTCGGCACATAATGATTATGAGTAACCCTGCATCTTTAGGAGGTAAATTGTACCATTCACAATGATATGCCGTCTCAGCTACATCCGTACTCTGAAAAATTGCAAACTTTAACACATGTTGGAATCTTATAGCCAAATTCTTATCAGAAAAACAGCGACTAATTAATTTCTCTTTCATAAACGATACCTCGATTGTGAGTCTCTCGCCCACGTAACAATATAGGTACAATTGCACCATCACATAAACTACATAGATACATAAGAATGCAATTTGGAAAATCATGTATCGCTCTGCTTCCTCTCCAAATGACTATAAATTAAATTATATCAGAAAGGATGTGTACTGCTTAATATTTTTTTGCTATAATATTTTTTTCTTTTTTTGTATGAATATAAATTTAGAGAAAAATGTGAGGTTTTTTTTCGTACCGTGATAGCTTGGAAAGACTGGAAGCATAGTTGAATGGTGCAACCAAGCATTTGAATCAGAAGCATCACGTTGAAACAATTCTCTATCGTTTCAGCAAACCTTACATACGTATGACACAATATATATTAAAAAGAAATTTACTTAAATTACTTGTGAGACTTTCACAATTGATGCATTTAAGGCAAGTACCCTTAACTGGGTAAATTAATAAATTTTAAACGGTGATAACTAAACGATAACGATATCGTGATAATAATTTCAAATAAAGAATAATAAGAATCCAATGTGATAAGATAACAATTAATTTGCGAGGAAAAATATAGAAGAGAAATTTTAAAAATCTCTTTCTATTTTTTTCTTTCTTTCTTTGCCGTCAGCTTAATAAAAGCTGTCGTTGAAGAAGCAAACTTCTCAAAATATAAATAATTCCCTTTCAGTACGAACCTATTAATATAGTCATGCTTTTGAACAATTTTCTTCAACTTTGTCTGCAAAACGGTCTTATCGTACAAGTGAATGTTCCTTAAATCATCCTTTAGATTCGAAAGCTGTCCGCAAACGTGTAAAACCAGCATAGCGATAAAAGTATCGACAGCTGTGTACATGGTAGATGCATATGTAGCAGCTACGACCTGACCAATCAGTGTCAGTTCGTAGTTTGGGCTGACACTTGTATTATAGGGGAAATAGCCACGGAAGAGCAGTTTGTTCTGATTGTTGGAACATAGTCGTAGGAGCAAGTAACAGACGAGTACAAATTGGCACATTATCGTGCATCTTATCGTGGTCTTTCTAGTGAATCTCGCGCTGTTCATCATTGTTTCCCGTTCGGTTTTCGTCTCCGTTATCGCCCAGTCTTTGGCCATGAACTTCAGCAGAGACTTCAATGCTTGCAAACAAAGAGAACGGCTGCTAGAATATATCTTGAAAGTTCGTTTTTTTTCGAGTAATAATAAAATTTACAAATCTATTGCCAGTTGTGAGAATACTTTTAATTCGTTAACCAAATTGCAAGACCTAGAAATTTCACAAACTTGGAGGTCACAAGCCTATAACTATTAGAATTTGATTAGAAAATAAAGACGTACGGGACAGAAATAACATTCTGAAGTCTGTATCACTTTGGGCAATAAAGTGGAGTAAATTTCTTCTTCAGTTAAGAGCGAATACGGTATAGTGGTTAGTAAAATATAGGAAATTTCATCATCGATAAATACCGAGTACAATTTATATGAAACTCTTACGTTTGCCATTCATCCAGAAAGTTACAGTCTTCACAAGCGAAATGGTAATAGTCATGTTGGCCATCGATAAATTCTCGACTACCAGATTCAAGTCGTGTCCGATGAGCGACAGATCAATGGTTTGTGGACCGCACACGAAACACAGCATCGTGAGAAACGGCATCAGAACGAGGTAGCTCGATGGCTGGTACCATTTCCTCTCTTCCGGCCAAATGCCCGCGAACTTCATCGTGTAACGATTCCACCCGTACTGATAATTCAAATCTGTTACAGATAGATGTTTAAAAAAATCATTGTGCACCGCAGTATTTCCTTTTTATTTACCTGTAACGTATGGAGAATGAAATACACGCGATGCATTTAACGTGCGACTTACATGCATTTAAAAATGTGTATTTGCGTGTAATGTAATTTAAAAGTGTGATTTCGACTTTTTTTGCTTTGCTTAATGTTACTTGCCAACTCTATTACCATTTCTTATTTCGCTTCAAATCTGTCGTGGATAGCTGTTTAAAAATAATTCTGAATCGCTTTCGATTGCACCTAATCGCATGTTATTTGCTTTTCACGTGTGTTATTGTTAAAAGGTATGATTTCGATTATTTTAAATCTCTCATCTTAAATCCGAGAGTCACGACAACTTTACATTGCTACAACTTCGTAATTGTCAAGCCGATTTAATCTTGTTGTTCGGGAGAGTTTCCATGCTACAATACCTACGGTCTGGGTACAGGCACGTCCGGGATAATTTATTGATTTTTAAGGACTCTTAGCTGGAATGTGTCGCCAGAAACCTTTGCCACATGGCTGCACGTTCTTCTAAGCAAGAAACAAACAAGCCCTTGACCGTGGATTGATGCATGGCACCAACTTCCCCGAACACGTGAGGAACCCGGGCCAGCGAGATCGCCCACGACGGCCACGAGTATCTGGCCCTTCGTGCCCCACCCTGGACCCGCGATTTTCCGTAGCCGAAGGAAGGGGAACCGAGGAGACGTTCGGGCTTTCCTTCGGCTTCTAATTCAGAATCATTGACAAGCCCCTAACATTCAGCGTGCGAAAAATATACAGTCCACAAACTTTCTCAAACACGATCTCGTCTCGCTAACGCGCGCGAACACTTATTCTCACTCTACGTCAAAGAAAATGTAAAATACAAAATGGTGTCGGGTATGTTAAATTTTTGCAATATAATAAAAAACTTTGTGTTGGTTGTGTGATGCTACTTGGGGGTCAAAAATAATTTCGAACTGCAAAAAAGAATTGGTTTCTCTGAGAATTATATTTAAAAGAATGGAAATTATATATTACTGTTACTATTATTGCTAAATAATTATATTATATATATTATTATTATTTAGCAATTAAATGTTACTAAAAGAGTTGAAGTAGGAAATTTAACACGAGAGAATAAAGAATTATAAAAATACTCGTCGCTGGTCATTTTGCATTTCGTACTTTGTTCTTCTCATTTATTGATTTATTTATCTTTAATAATCGCAGTGATCAAATAAAAAACGACCTTGCAAATTTTTCTATATTTTTATGAATATTTATTAGTCAGTACGTAAAAGTTACCTCGTTGGATGTCCACGGTGACCATTCTTTTCGTGACTACCTCTCACGTTCGAAAGCTACCTCGTCGCTCTTCTCAGCGCATGCTCTTCTCGTGCATTTAGAATGCGCATATTACATCAATTATTCGTGAACAGGGTAGTTCGACATACGACTCTATTTAATATTAACGTTGAAGCTAGAAGTGTCCGTTTGCAATTATTTATGATCTTGTACGAGGTACGAGGAAGTGAGGGTGAAACAGGAAATGTTGGCACTTTTTTCAGCTTAGTTTGCGTCTCTTTCTTTTCACGAGCGTACGCGAAATTACGCAAGTAAAGAAATTCCATCTTACGGAAAAAAGTATAATTACTGCTAATGTCATAAGTGTCGCCGTATGAATTTATGTAAGTGATAAATATGATGATTTAGTAATTTTACGAAATTTCACGTATCTATTACACACTATGTGTGTAATTTATAAAATCGAGTACTATTTTTTTACGTACATAATTTTTTCGCGTTTGCTCCACTTTTAGAGAAACGAGAAAATGATTTTTTCTCGCGATGTCCGCGGATCGCGGGTTGAGAAAATCTACCTCCGACAAATAGTGTGAATTAGGCTAAAAACTAAATCCACAGTCAATTTCATTAATCATTGGTTTGAATCAACCAAGTATCGTTGATGCTTTCGTTAGGCTACGTGTCTAAACGATCGCATCATTGACATGATCCGATCGTACCGTCAGCGTGAATCAGGCTTAAATATTCGTCGATGGCGCGTCTCTGGATCGCGTGCCATGAGCTTGAAATTACGTCTCGAGGAAATGGAAGAATTTTCAGGAGCAAAAGACAAGAGACACTTTCTTGAGAAATTCTCGTTAACGTTTAATAGCTTTATTACTTTCCACGATCGCTAATCGTTCAACAGGCCGCTTTATCTTTCATTTCTATGAAGCATGCTTAAGATACGTAAAACGTTGAAGAGTCGCAATTAGAAACAATCGTCTCTCAGTTAAAGTCTGGTCGCGTATAGAACAGATATACACGACATCGAGGTTTTCAGAACCTGAAACGCAATGGTGGTCGTGAAAATTTCACACTCTGAATATATTTTAATGAACATAATAATCTCGGTAATTTCTATGCTGCGTATACCAAATTAAAATCATTTACTAATCGCCTTCTCAGGATCGCGAGATTCGTAGTACTGAAAACGGTAAATACAAACGTCGAATATTTTCGTCTGTCGTTTCACTCACGTGGGTGTATAACGTCACGGTGAACCAACAAAATTTGCCTGCTGTGAGTTTCAACGGTGACGCTCTCGCTCGGCACATAATAATTACCAGCAATCTCGCGTCCTTGGGACGTAAATTGTACCATTCGCTATGGTACACCGCGTTGGCTATGTCCGTGCTCTGAAAAATTGAACAAAAATGAATTTGTTGGCAAACCGACGTCTAACGTCTCCGTATCTTTTTACCAGAAAGGCATAAATTAAGACTAAATTAATTTTTCTTTCATTCAACGATACCTCAAACGCAAGTTTCTCGCCCACGTAACAATATATGTACAACTGCATCATCACGCAAACTACATAGAAACACAAGAATGCAATTTGGAAAATCATGTATCGCTTTGCTTCCTCTCCAAATGACTATAAATTAAATCGTGTCAGAAAAAGGATGCATATCGCTTTGTAATATTTTTGGTCTCTTTCGTATAAATGTAAATTTAGAGAGAGACGTATGACTTGTTTTCGTACCGTGATGGCTTGAAAAGACTGGAAGCATAGTTGAACGATGCAACTGAGCATTTGAATCAGAAGCATCACGTTGAAACAATTCTCTACCGTTTCCGCGAACCTTGGAGGTACATACGGGATGATTAATAAGAAATCTTAGTTTAGACAAAATTCGCTTTTTAGCCAATTCAAACTAGCGTTGGGTCTAGATGGCATAAATTAATAAACAATAAGTTTGTTATACGTAAACAAGTTTACACAATAATTTTTAATAATAATAATCACTAAGTTTCAAATATAATAATAAAAAAAAAATAATAATAAGTTTCAAACGTGTCAAAAAACATTGGAATTACTAATAATTACTGTATTCGTGTCTAAATATAAGGAAGGATGATATTGTGGAGGAAAGATAGATATATTGCACTTTCTTTGAAGTGAAAAAAATAACATACGAACGTAAAAATTTTGCAAATTAATTGATTCGCTGTTTGACAACGTGTATTTTCCATTCTCTATCTTTCTTCTTCTTCTTTTTTTTTTTCACCATCTTCCATGGAAACTATCGTGACTTTTCAAAACATTCTTCTGATAACCGATAACTTTCTTTCGATACGAACCTATTGACGTAATCGTGCTTCTGAGCAATTTTCTTCAGCTTCATCTGCAAATCGTTCGAATTACCGCACGAATGGATCTTCCTCAAATCATGTTTTATATTCGAAAGCTGTCCGCAAGCGTGTAGAACCAGCATAGCGACAAAAGTGTCCACGGTTGAGTACGAAGCTGCTGTGTATATAATGGTTAGTATTTGTGCAATCGCTGTCAGTTCCAAGTTCGGGCTGATCGTTGTGT
>KQ435859.1:4695200-4737018 GCA_001276565.1 Melipona quadrifasciata
GAGGATCAGTTTGTTTTCGTCGCGTTTCATGAAAAATAATCGTAGACAGAGGAAGAAAATAGCCACGAATTCGCACATGCTCGTGCATGCCATCATGGTCTTCCTACTGATCCTCGCGACGTTCACCATTGTTTCTCGTCCGGTTTTCGTCTCCACCGTGGCCCAGTCCTTGGCTATGCAGCTCAGCAGAGACTTCAATGCTTGGAAGAAGGGGAGAATGGCGGCTAGAGTACGTGTTGAAAGTTCGCTTTTCGCTTGGTAATAAATTTTTCTTTTTTCCTTTTGCCGTTCGTGAGAGAACTTTCTGTTTACGTTAATTCGAGATTATAAAAATTGTTCACCTAGAACTTGGTCTCACAAATCTAGAAACCACACGTGCTTTTCTCGATATGTTATGAAATCGTGCAATCAGTTCTATCTTCGTCAATAAAAATGTTCTTCGTCGTTAATAAAAATTAATACCGTTTAAGTCATGAAATTCTTACATTCGCCATTCGTCCAGAAAATTACAGTCTTGACGAGCGCAATCGTGACAGTCATGTTAGCCATCGACAAATTCTCGACGAGCAGGTCCAAATCGTGCGCGATGAATGGCAGGTCGATGGTTTGCGGGCCACACCCGAAACACAGCATTGTGAGAAACGGTATCAGAACAACGTAGCTCGAAGGTCGGTTCCACTTCCTCTCTTCCGGCCAGATACCCACGTACTTCATTATGTAATGGTTCCAACCGAACTGGTAGTTTAGATCTGTTACAGACAGGTGTTCAAAAAATTATTGTAGACCGCTGAAATTAAATACACGGTATCTCCTTTCTTTCGTTTTTACCTGCAATATCATTTAAAAGCATGATTTTCGTTTTTTACTTTACTTAAGATAACATCGGTGTCCACTTACCAAATAAATTACCATTTCTCATTTCATTTCGCATCTGTCACGCAGGTAGCTGCTTAAAAATAATCCCGAATCGCAAAGTTGGACATTATTCGTCTTTTTACTTTGTACAAAGTACAATTTCGATTTCTCCTTGCTCTTAGATCTACTTGAATAGCTATTCAACGCAATTGCTGGACGTTGGGAGCCATAAAGATTTAGGTCTGGTGTTGCTGAATTTTTCACTTGCAAACTCTCGATTTAAAATTCGATTTAATTTCACTATCAGTTAATTGAATCTCTATCAGAGAGGGAATATAGGATAGGAGATAAAATTAAGTGTCTTAAACATTCGTCCTCAGACGATCAGAGAGAAAGTATATGGTTTCATTAAGAGTTGTATCTAAAGTAATGGGAACTGTTATACTAATGGGTTTACGATAAGAGTTTTCTAAAATCACAATATAAAAGCAATAATGTGTGCGATGTTTATTTTTTGTACACGCTGTTCTTAGAAAAATCGACTTTCCATGACGTTTTAAAGATATTTATTTCATTTACTTATTTACTCATTTGCATACTTATTTTTAACAATCGCGACGACGAAGCGTACGCTTTCGTAAATGCCACTATCTTTTTATGAATATTTATTAATTTATACGTAGAGTTACCTCGTTGAATGTCTATGGTAGCCATTTTTCCCATGACTGTTCTCATATTCAAAAGCTACTTCACCGTTCTTGTCGGCGCATGCCCTTCTCGTGCATTCAGAATGCGCATATGTCTTCAATTATTCGTGAACAGAGTAGTTCGGTGCTGTTCTCAATTGTATGCTTGAGTCGAATGTAATATTACGGTTTGGTTGTCGCGAATTTTCGTTTGTAATCTTTTATGACCATGTACGAGGAGACAAGGGGTACGAAGGAAAAGAGCGACGCTCGCGTTTCCTCAACTTTTCTTAGTCTAACTTTCCTTTTCTTCCAAGAACGTGCGCGAAAAAAATGCAAGTAAAAACAACTTTCGCCTTATAACGAATGTATTATTATTATTACTCGTGGTGATGCCGTTGGAATTATGCAAGTGGAAATGATAAGTATAATATTTGCAAGTTTTATGAAATTATTTGCGTTCTTTCAAAGTTAAAAAAATTAAATCTCTGATGGGAGGACAAAAGAGTACAACAACACAATTGGACAAAACATATATTTTTAACTTTCACGAACTAGAATTTGATACCTCATTTTATATTTTAGATTTAATGACAACGAAACAAATAACTTTCTCTTGTATTTTTTTGTCCATCCGTCAGAAAAACGATGGAATAAAAATGGAACAATACTCATATAAGTATTGAATTTTGGTACTTCTGATGTTAGAAATTTTTCATTGCACTTACTGTTTTTCATTCTCATGCAATTTCATAGATGACTTCATGCATCGTGCATAAAAGTTTTCTGTTCTGAATTTTTGATTTAATTTATTAGACATTTCTTCTTCGAGTCAAGGTACACAGGTAGATTGTGATTGTCAGTTTAGGCTCTAATAGTTAGTGTCACTTAAAGAGCGTTCAAACGAACAACTTCTGTTCTGAATATTTCAAAATTTTCAACATCGTGTTTAAAAAAAAAGATCTGACAAGAGAATTCCTTACTTGTGAGAATGTTGAAAGCCTCGAAATATTGACAATATTTATTGTTCGAGGATCATGAAGTTTAAGCCTGATTCACACTAGACATCAACGTACACACGTTGTCAGATCGTGTCGATATCATCAAAGAAGCGATCGATATACTGTCTGAGGATCTCTCACCTACGACAATGTTAAGAATCCTGAAACATTGACAATATATGTTGATCGTTTGAACGCTCACACGTACAGTACGCGTCAATTCAAATCGAATGAAAATCTCTTGATCAATCGATAAAAACCGCGATCAATTCTCGACAGAGTTTGATTCGATCTTTAATCAAGAATTATTTAACATTGAGAAGAAGCATTGATATATATCAATAAAAAACTGCACGACCTCAGTACGATTCGTCTCACTGAAAGGCCCAGAAGCAACTGTTTTGTCTAGGAAATGAAGACGACTTTTTTGCCATAAAATTTTATTGATACGCAAACATTTGAATCGATACAAAACATATTACAGGCGCGATCATGCAGTACCAGACGCCGCCACTCCTACTCGAGGTCTACCCCACGCCCCCTCGCGAATCACGTGACCCAAATCAACCAATCGCTAATTTTCGTTGCATCAGCGTTGCACCTGAAGAGGCCCGATTTTCTGGGTTACCCCCGCTAAAATCATTTTCAGTGATAATAAATACAACACTGACTGATCTGATCTGATCGTGCCGTAACCATTATCGCGAATCAGGCTTAAACATTCGTGACTAGCGTGTCTGTAGATCGTTTGTGACGAACAAGAAACTGAAGAACCAAGTTGAGGATCAAAAGGAAAGAAAAATGACACTTTCGTGGTTTTGCAAAAGAGACCTCGTTAACGTTTAATGACTTTATTATTATTCCACGATTCCTAATTGTTCAACACGCCGCCTAACTTTATGAGGTATGGTCTACCATCTTGAGACAGATACTAAAATATTTCCTCTGTTGCATTTGTACTGTCGAAGCGACGGACAGTTGCAAAATGTTCAAGAATCGTAACTAAGTGTAGGATTCGTCTCTCCGTTAACTTTTGACCGCGTGTAGAACGGATATATACGACACCGTGGTTTTCAGGACCTGGAATATACACAGGAAGATTGCTCGCGAAAGTATTCGAACATTTATAGAAACTTTTCATGAATATCTCGCGTGTGTTATCTAAAATTCCCCGAAACATTAATACTGTGACGAGAATATCGACTGACGATAGGATTTCATTAATACTGCTTCAAATCGGATGCACTTTACGGCCGATTTTTCAGGACTGTGGTCTTTGTAGAGCGAGTAGGAAGATTTCATTGAAAAATCAGGTTCGCGTCGAAATTGGAATTTTCACTCACCTGAGAGTATAATATTATAGTAAACCAACAAAATTTGCCAGCTGTAATCCTCAGCGGTGATGCTCTCGCTCGGCACATAACAATCACAAGTAATCTCGCGTTCTTAGGAGGTAAATTGTACCACTCGCAATGATATGCCGTCTCAGCTATGTCCGTACTCTGAAAAATTGCAAATACGCGTATTATGGTAAGTTATCCGCAAATTGATAAGCAACATTTAATCGGTCAAATTTTTGTTATCAAAGGAAGACATCAACTGATTAATTTAACTCTTATCGACTGATTAATTTCTCTTTCATAAGCGATATACCTCGCACATAAGTTTTTCGCCCACGTAACAATATAGGTACAACTGCATCATCACGCAAACTACATAGATAGTCAGGAATGTAAGTTCGAAAATCATGTACTCCACTGCTTCCTCTCCAAATGACTATAAATTAAACTGTATCAGGAACGATGTACCATGTTTCACTTGTGTAAAATATATCTTTCTTTCTCTTGCAGAAATATAAATTTAGAGAAAGGTGTGATTTCTTTCGTACCATGATAGCTTGGAAAGTCTGGAAGCATAGTTGAATGGTGCAACTGATCATTTGTGTCAGAAGCATCACGTTGAAGCAATTCTCTATCGTTTCCACGAAACTTGGAGGTATATACGATACAATTAATATTAAATATTACAAACAATTTGCTTACGAATCTTTCCCAGTTAAAGGTATTCGATCAAGAATAACACGAAATTTTACAGTTTTTAAACTATTAATTACCGACTACTAAACTATTATACAGGTTAACGTGCCACGAATATATCGAAAAATAATTTTAAAAATCTCATTCATTTTTTACTCGGTTGATATAACTTGGGAAAGACTATAGAGTACACTGTTACCAATAAATAGGTACAAAAGACTTTAACATAAAATACTCTAGGTGGACAATAAAGACATAGTACAACAGTGAAATAAAATACAAATAATTCGTAAATAAATGGAATATCTACACTTGTATTTCTAATACAATCAAACTCCATCTCTCTAGTCGTATCCACATTATTATATATATTAGAATTGTTTAAACCAGTGGAAACAAAGAGTGAACGCAAAGAGATTCAGAACTTGGAAATTAATATTTCACTGTTCAGTTGTTACACTGTCGTATTAACATCTCTCAAAAAAATCATTCGGAAAATTCTCAGCACCCGACTGAGTTGCTGTGCAATACAAACCAAGCGATGTAATTGTGCTTCTCGACGATTTTCTTCAGTCTTGCTTGCAAGTCATTCTTATCGTACGAGTGAATGTTTCTCAAGTCGTCCTTTAGATTCGACAGCTGTCCACAAGCGTGGAGAACCAACATTGCGACAAAAGTGTCCACAGCCGCGTACGTGCTGCCTCCGTATACGGCGCCTAAAACTTGACCAATCATCGTCAGTTCGTAGTTGGGGCTGTAGGTTATGTTGTAAGGAAAGTAGCCACGGTAGACCATGGTGTTGTCGGTGTATTTCATGGAAACGAAACGTAGGGACACGTAGGAGAAGGCAACAAGCTCGCACATTATTATGCAACCTATCGTGGTGATTCTAGTGAGCCTGGCGATGTTCATCATCGTTTCTCGTTCGGTTTTCGTCTCCGCCGTGGCCCAGTCCTCGGCTATGCACTTGAGCAGAAACTTCAACGCTTGCGAGGGGAGAAAATGGCGGATAGAGTTTTATATAATAGTTATTCAATTAGTACAACTATTCACCAAGCAACATTACGTCTTAGAAGTTTGGGTTTTTAGATTCGGAATATTTAAATCTGGTTAAAGAGAAATATCCTGTAACTCGAGTTGTGCGCATAAAATGTGAGAAACACGATATAGTCGAGTCTACGTTATTTCCTCCGTCATTGTCAAAGAAAAATAAGATACCAAATGCAAAAAGTTTCGCGTTCGAGTGAAATTTGACTATGGTTTGCTTGGTTAAGTCGCGAAATTCTTACATTTGCCGTTCATCCAAAAAGCTATGGTCTTCACAAGCGCAATCGAGATGGTCATGTTGCCCATCGATAAATTCTCGACCACCAGATTCATGTCGTGTGCGATGAGCGGCAGGTTGATGGTTTGCGGAGCACAGACGAAGCACAGCATCGCGACGGACGGTACCAGAACGTGGTAACTCGAAGATCGGTTCCACTTCCTCTCTTCCGGCCAGATGCCCACGTACTTCAGTATGTGACGATTTAAACCGATATGGTAGTTCAAATCTATTGAAAATACATATTTTGAAAAATGATTATGAACCGGAGAGATTAAGCGTCTCCTCTTTTCCTCTTGTCGTGTTATTTAAAAATATGAACTTTGGTTCCTGTGTTGCTTGAAATATAGTGTTACTTACCATTTCTTACTTCACTTGAAATTTTTTTCACGGACAACTGTTTAAAAATAATTCTAGATCGTAAGGTATGTACACACGTGTATTATTGTTGAGAAATATACTTCAATCTACGCGTTTTGAATAGTTGTTCAACCCCACTGTTGGACATTCAGAGTCATTTTAGAGAAAATTTAAATGTTTCAGTGCTGAATTTTGTAATTTTCACATTGATTTAATTGATTTCTGTTATTAATCTCTGTCAAAAGGAATATAAAGTATAAAATAAAGTTAAATATCTTGGATTTTGGACTAGAAAAAGTAATATGCATTTTTTAAGAATTAACAATCAAAACTGTTATCGCTGAGAGTTTTATAGAGTCTTGTAGGAATAGGAAATCTGACGCGAAGAAATGAAGAAAATTGTAGAAGCATGGAAAATTTCCTCGCTGCTCAACTTATTTTTTTATCTTCGTCTAATGTACAAATACTAAAACAATCGTAATATTTGTGGGATCGTCCAATTTCTCTTCTTGCACTTTGTATTTCTGTGCTTCACTTGTTTATTTATTTTTAACAACTGAGATGACGAAAAGAATGATGAAACAAAAGCTTCGGTAATGTAGCCGATAAATGTTTTTTCTTGAATATTTACTTTTTTGAATTAATACGTAGTTACCTCGTTGGATGTTCATGTTGGCCAGTTTCCCAGTGACTGTTCTCATATTGAAAAGCAACTTCATTGTTCTTCTCAGCGCATGCCCTTATCGTGCATTCGGGATGCGCACGTGTCATCAATTATTCGTGAATAGGATAGTCCGATATCGTTCTTAATTGCACGCCTGGTTGAATGTCGCAATAAAGTTCGATCGCCATGTGTACTCTTCTGTCATTATTTATGATCTCGTTCAATAAGCAATAAGAAAGAACCAAAGGATACTTACGTCCTTTCAATATTGTTAGTCCATGCTGCTTCTCTGTCATGAATGTGAATCAAAATTTGCCAATAAAAGAATAATTTCATCTCGTGGTGAGAATAATTAGAAGTATAATCATTATTATTACGCTGAATGTTAGTGGCGGCGTAGGAATTTTCAATTAAGTGGTAAATATCATATTTAGTAATTTTATGAAATTTAATATGTAGTTTATAGAACTGAGTTCATACGTCGAATGGTATTAGTGCTGTTTGAACTGGATTTTCTAAGATTGAAATATAGAATGTAATAGATAAAAGTTAACAATTAAAAATAATCGAGAATTATATAATTAAAAGTTTAATCTCGTTTCTAGGGAAAGTTTCAAAACGGGAAAAATTAGGTCTCTGGTGGTCTCTGTAGCAAAACACTATAAGTCCAGTTTTAGACAAAGCAGTATAGCTATTTTATCGTACATTATTTTAGTGTATGAAAGTATATTATTTCCAAAAGCATAATTTGTATATTTGCATTACAACGAGACTTATGAGAATTATGTTTTTAGCTTTCACGAAATCAGATCTAACACTTAATTTTACATCGCTTTTTGCATTTAAATACTAAACGCGCTTTTTTGCAAAAGTGTAATTTTGCCAATCTGCTGGAGAAATTTATAAGGATTTTAAGCATATGAAAGTTGCAAGAATTAAATGATAGTTTATGTTTGTTTGATATACTGTAGCTAATACTTGAAAAATTTTTACTGACATTGACGAAACAAATATTTTATATCCTATATTTTCTCCTTTTAGCGACGCAAAGCGGTGATTCGAAAATGATAAACAAATTAACAAACGAATTATCTCGTTGGAAGTAGTGGAATTTCTACGAAAAGTGAGTTTCATAATTAGATTTCACTACTGTCTTTCAGTTCTGTCAAGTTCATCGTTTGCGCAGCTCATTTATTAATTTTCAATCTATTTCTCTAATTTGTTCAGTTATTTTTATATTTTCGGTATTTTATTTTTGAGGTACTAGATTTTTCGTGGTGCCTGTTGTTTTTCACCTCCATGTAATTTCACAAATAATTTCATACGACACATGTACATTTTTCTAGACTATTTGGAATTTTCTTCTCGACTCGCGAATAAAGTTTCCTCGAGGAGGTTTAAGCCTGATTTATACTAGCCAATATGGATGATGTTAATTCACTCACTGGTCAATACCAGTGAAGGAATGATTAAATGATCGATAATCGATAATTATTGTCGATATTTCTTAAAACGTTCAAAACATTCAAAACATGCAAAAACATTCAACATTTATTGTCAACAGTGATCTCTTATATTTGAGAATGTTGAGAACGTTGAAATATTGGCAATCGATCGTCTGAACGCTCCAATACACAATATACGGTCGAGTCAAATAAAAATTTATTGACTTGGTCGTCAACTGAGAAAAGAAAAATCGTAAAGAAGCATAGTTGTTAAACGCTTGATAAAAATATTCTTTCCTCAGGGGAATAGTGAAAAATAAAGCAGACTGCCACGAGGTTTATTTGTCTCTGATTGTCAAATACGAATATCTTAATACAATTAAATGCTAAGTGCTTTTTTCAAACTTATTTTTATTAACAAGAACTCCCAATAGATGATTTCTCTCAAATAACCGTACATAGTTTAAAATTGACAAAGGAAATGACATATTATCTTATTTAGTTTGATGTTATTTGAAATAACTATTAAAACAGTACATTAACGCAAGTTATTATTAGCTTTCTTTTCTTGTTTGGTCATCAATATGACGTCAGTAAATAATTTGCAGTGTAAGAACTTCGCAGCGTTCTAGGGGTCTACAGATTAAAGCCCAATACGCACGAACGACGCGAACGTGCTGCAATCTTACGGACAACGTAAACATGAAAATATCGCTTCTTTTGTTCAATCATCACTGTGATCTTATTGTTCTTGTCGTTATGCAATTCAGTAGACAACTGACAGTCTACAGTTTAACGTTTTTTTTTATATTCACGTTACGTACGCGATATTTTTACATTTACGGTGTTCTTATGTCTCTTGTGTCTTCCCTTCGTCTCTCTATATGGTATGGCGACGGCAGCACAATCGCGTTGCTTGAAGGAACTGAGGTTGTGTTCTATGCATGATTGAAGGATGGATAGATTCGGAGTCACTCTGCCTAGACTCATCAGTGGGGTTGATGGCAGCGACTCTTTACCCCAGACGCTTGTTGTTGTAACTACTACCCGCTGGGCTGGCCCCCGTCCGGTCAGGCCACCCATCGTAGCGGGCTCCCGCACACTCTGCTTGCTTAACATCGAAGATAGGATATATCTCGACGTTAGGCGCACAGTCAGTGTTTGGAACTCGTAGTAGAGGAATTATGGGCCGCTATATGCTCGTGCGCACCGTAACACTGCCTTTAACTCTTAGCGTGAATTAGGCCTAAACTCATCGATTTCACGTAGACAATAGATTCAATTAATTATAAGTTCTCACTGGACATGCTTAATTTGGCGTGATTTGATCGTACTATTGACCATCAGTATAAATCAGGCTTAAATACGCATTATTGCGAAGGCGTTTGAAGCGTCGAAGAAGTAGAAAAATATTAAGGTGCAAAAGGAAAGAAAAATGATGATTTTTAGTACTTTCTCGATCGATCAATAGCTTTATTACTTTCCACGATTGCTAATTGTGTTTTCAGCGCGTCACGTTTATATATTGTATTCATACCAAGAGTAGTTCAACGTTTAGAGAGACAGATATATTAAAATATTTCTTCCGTGATATTTGTACTATTGAAGTGATGGACTGTTATAAAATACTAAAGAATCGTAGAATTATAGGATCGCTTCTTTATTAACTTTGCATTGCGTATAGAACAGAAATGTACGACATCGAGGTTTTCAGTACCTGAAATATACAAAAAGATTGCTCACGAAGTTACTCGGACACTCCACCCGTTCTGTTCTACTATAGTTGAATATTTTTCACGTGGTCAAAACTTTCGCGTATAATCGTGCAAATTGTAATTTATGATCGAATCTTCAGAATCGCGATCATCGTAAGGTGTTGGAAGGAAGATTCCATTGAAAAATTTCGCCCGTGCATTACGTTAAAATTCAATTTTGCTTACTTGGGAATACAACAATATGGTAAACCAACAAAATTTGCCTGCTGTGATCATTAGCGGCGATGACCTAGCTCGACACATGATAATTATGAGCAATCTTGCGTTCTCGGGAGAGAAATTGTACCATTCGCAACCGTATGCCGTGTCAGCTACCTCTGTACTCTGAAAAATCGCGATACACGTTTGAATTATCGGCAAGCCGATCGTCTAAAATCTATATATAACAACATATCCAAATGTTTATAAGAAAAAGCTCTCATGGACGATACCTCGAACGCGAGTCTTTCGCCCACGTAACAATATAGGTACAATTGCATCATAGCGCAAGTTACATAGAAACAGAGGAATGCAATTTGGAAAACCATGAATTGCTCTGCTTCCTTCCCCAGTGACTGTAAATTAAATTACGTCGAAAGTGATCGGTGATTTTATAACATCTTTTTAATCCACAAATATAAATTTTAGGGAAAGGTATGATCTTTCTTCGTACCATGATGGCTTGGAAACACTGGAAACACAGCTGAATGATGCACCCGAGCATTTGAAACAGAAGCATCAGGTTGAAACAATTCTCTATCGTTTCGGCGAACCTTAGGGATAATAATTAATTAGAAGAAAATCTATACACGAGTATTTGCAAATTAAATGCATAAATGCGTAAATTAATAAATAACGACGAATAAACAATAATAACGATTTCACGCATATTAATTACTAAATTTCAAATAAGAACCAAGCGTCAGATATAATGAAACACATCGGGAAAAGAGTACGTGAAAAATAGCATCGAAATACATTTTATTTCGTTTACAATTAGCGTAACTCGAAGAAGACGAAACAAACTGCTTGATACGAACCCACTGATGTAATTATGCTTATCGACGATTTTCTTCAACCTCGCTTGCAAATCGTCCCTGTCGTACATGTGAATGTCCTTTAAATCGTCCTTCAGGTTGGAAAGTTGTCCGCAAGCGTGTAGAACCAGCATAGCGACAAAAGTGTCCACAGCTGCGTAAACGGCAGCCCCGTACACAGCAGCTAGAGCTTGACCGATCATCGTCAATTCGTAGTTCGGGCTGACGCTTGTGTTGTAGAGAAAATAGCCACGGTAGATCAAGTTGTTGTCGCTGCTTTTCAGGAGAAACAGCCTCAGAGACACGTAAAATACCGCCACGAGTTCGCACACCATCGTGCAACTTATCGTGGCCTTTCGAACGATACTGGCGACGTTCACCATCGTTTCTCGTTCGGTTTTCGTCTCCACCGTGGCCCAGTCCTCGGCTATGCACTTGAGCAGAAACTTCAACGCTTGCAAGGGGAGAAATAATGTAATCGTCTCGGTCAGTTTAGTTGGAATTTGAAGTTTCATAAGTCGGGCTATTAAAATTTGATCGAACAGTAAAAATGGGTAAAACGGTCCTGCGATCTGTGAAACTCACAAAATATGGGAAATCTCGTCGGTACAGCTAAACCCACATTACCTCCCGAGTTTCTCCGTTAGTAAAATACAAAAAGTACGGGAAGTTTCATCTGGAGTTCAAATCGAGTACAGTTCTCTCCCACTCTGGCTGATACGATAAAATTCTTACGCTTGCCGTGTATCCAGAAAGTGATAGTCTTCACGAGCGAGATCGTGACGGTCATGTTAGCCATCGACAAGTTCTCGACCACGAGATTCAAG
Source organism: Melipona quadrifasciata (assembly GCA_001276565.1). NCBI lineage: Eukaryota > Metazoa > Arthropoda > Insecta > Hymenoptera > Apidae > Melipona > Melipona quadrifasciata. The sequence goes on from KQ435859.1 coordinate 4,707,190, forward strand.
TCGTGCGCGATGAACGGCAGATTGACGGTTTGTGGACCACATCCGAAACACAGCATCAACAGACACGGTATCAGAACGACGTAACTCGACGGTCGGTTCCACTTCCTCTCTTCCGGCCAGATACCCGTGAACTTCATCGTGTAACGATTCCAACCGAGTTGGTAGTTCAGATCTATCGCAAATTGGTATTTAAAAAATTATCGTGGACCGCGGTTATTAAACGTCCGATATTTCCTTTGTTGCATTTAAATGTATCAACTAATTATATCATTTATATCGTGTATTAATTAATTTATATTATCAATTAAATCAGTTAATATCGTTTAATTATTCAAATATAATTCTCATCTAGATTTTTTACCTCACTCGAAGGTATATCGGCGTTACTTGTTAATTCTAAACCACCATTTTATTTCACATTTCTGTCATGGGTAGCTGTTTAAAGGTAATTCTGAATCGTCAAATAAGATACGCATTATTTTGTCTTTTTTTTTTACGCACATTACGTACATTATTCTTCGAAAACATTTACGCACATATGTTGTTCTTGAGAAATATTTGAATCTACGTGTCGAACCTCGTCATTGGAAAACCTAGATTTTTCAGTGCTAAATTTTGTAACTTTTACTGGAATTATAAAATACAAAACAGAATTAAATGTCTCAAATTTTGTGCAATGTAATGAAAATTATGATAGTCATGCGTGATCGTGTGATACTACGATACTTGAATTTTGGGCTACAGAAAGGAACTGGTCATCCTGCAAGTACTGTGGTCTTTCTAATTATATTCAAAATAACAGAAACTATCGCTATGAGAATTCCACAGAATAGTAATAGAAAAGCCTGTCATAAGAACACGAAGAAATTGTAAAAGTATAATAAAATTCGTCGCTAACGAATTTCAAGCACCTAACTTCTTATCTTCATCTAGTATACAAAAACCAACGATCGCAATTAACCCAACAAAAATATGCGACACTTCTTTTTCTACATTTGTTGTCTGAAAATCTAATTTTGATTCCTTTTTATTACACTTTGTGTTTATTTCGCTTATTATTTCTAACAATATACGACGAAACAGATGTTTCAGCAAATATCGTTGTTTCTTTATGAATATTTATTAGCTAATACGTAAAGTTACCTCGTTGGATGTTCATGGTTGCTAGTTTTTCCGTGACTGTTCTCATATTCAAAAGTTACATAGTTCAACGTTCTTCTCAGCGCATGCCCTTATTGTACATTCAGAATGCGCACGTGTCATTAATTATTCGCGAATAGGGTAGTACGATGTCGTTGCATGCTTAATTGCATGCCTCAAATGATTATTACAGACTAGTACAGTTTCGTTGCTAAAAGTTTGTAATTATTTGTACGTAATTATTTATGATCTCGTCCAATGGACGAAAAAATAACGGGGGATACACCTGCATCTTTTCTACATAGTTAGTCTATGCTTGGCTTCCCCTCGTGTGGTCAGCGTACATCAGAATTTGCAAGTAAACGAAATTCAATCTCACGAGGAAAATAATTCACTACAAATTGGAATAATTTTTACTGAATGTTAGCATTGCCACAGGAATATTTGCAAGCGATAAGTATAATATTTAGAAATTTTGTGAAACTTACCGTACGTAATTCATAAAATTGAGTTTATAAATCAAATGATGTTTAGGCTACTTGAATTTGACTTGTAAAATCGAAATGTATTACAAAATATAACGTAATTAAGAATTTAATTAATTTTTTTAATATAATGTACATACATTTTCAACATTTTATTATCTAGGATGAGTGAATATTAAAAATGATACGTGTTTCTAAGACTTTTGAGTAACGGTGCATAAATATGCGATATATCAAATATTCCTACACTTCTACATCATTGTATATTGTGAAATCTCAACGTCCATTATATTTCTAATATTGGTATTATTATTTTCTTTCAGTGACATATGGTGATTCGAGGATGAATAAATTAATAAAAGAAAATGAAGAGGCGAAACAGTCAATAAAAGAAAAATCGCTGGGTGTATTGGAATTTCTACAAAATGTAAGTGTTACACTTCGATTTCACTTGTTTTATCAAATTCACTTATCATTCACTTGTGCGTTTCATTTGCCAATTCTCAAACTTGCTCTCCAGATTTTTTCAATTTTTTAATAATTTTTATATTCTTCACTTTGACATTTGGGACATTTGATTGTTCTTTGCACTTGTTCTTTATTTCAATGTAATTTCACAAATGATTTCACACATAAATTTTTTGCTTTGTTAGAACAATGCCTTTGGCTATTAGTGTAAATCAGGCTTGAAACTGAGTCCATCATCAGCAGATTTTCATATTCCTGACCTAACCAAGTTTTGTAAATACTTTCATTGGATCTTATGTGCACGATGTTGATTGGAGATTGAGTTGATATGATCCGATTGTTCGGATTCCGCCATCGCTAGTATGAATCATACTTAAATAAATCATCGATCGTTCGTAATGCTAGGTTAACATTCGGCAGAATTGTTCGTAAGCAGTTTGCGAACTGCACAAACTGCTTCGTATCCAAGTTCGCCAACAACAGTGTGGTTGCGGCATTACCAAGTAAGGCCCTCAATGCGTCCATACTATTGTTGGCGAAAAGCTTTGGTATGGTCGTAGCATAAGTAATTAAATACGAATGAACTTGAAGTCTTGAAGAAACGGAAAGAAGTTGAGAAGCAAAGAAAGTAGAAATAATAATATGAGACAATGCAGGAAATATTCTCTGGAGAAATCTCTCTTTTAATAGTATTCTTACTTTGCATAACATTTGATTCTTCGTCTGGCCTTATTACATTTATTTCTCCAGGAGCACAATTTATCATAGAGGAAAAAATACTAATTTATTCCTTTCGTAGTATTTGCTGTATTGAATTGTTGTAAAACACGAGGAACCAAAAAATCGTCTCGCTATTAACCTTTTGTTGCGTACAATACAGAAATATACGAGACTGAGGTTTTCACAATCTGGAACATGCAAAAAAATTATTCGATACAGTTTCCTATTTTACGATTATATTATACGTATATAAATCTGTTTTTCTCAGCACATTTTCTGAATATATTACAATACATATGTACCATATAAAATATTTCGAAATTTTATAATGAGAATTGTCTGTCACGATTATATGCTAGGTAAGCATGAAATTAATATAAAGATATACGCATATATATAAAAACTACAACATATTTAATGCAAGTCACATTTCCCAGAAGTAAAGGATTGGAGAAATATTGAATTAACCATTTGAATTGAAATTTGACCAACGTAACCATGACGCATTTCATTATAGTATTAATGAATTTACGAGATGTCTCGCATAATAGATAAATAAAGATTTCACTATGGTCTTCAATATCCATTTCTATCCAAATATTAATATATTTCTAATATTGCAAATTACCTTATAATTACATTGCAACTTATAAGCGAACATTGAAAGAAAAATTTACTTTAAAATTCATTTCCTCTTACCTGAGAATATAGCAATATGGTAAACCAACAAAATTTGCCTGCTGTAAGTTTCAGCGGTGACGAGACAGCACGACACATGATAATTACAAGTAATCTCGCGTTCTTAGGAGGTAAACTGTACCACTCGCAATTGTACGCCGTGTCAGCTATATCCATACTCTGAAAAATTGCAGAATTTAATATAATATATGTTTAAAGTTAATATCCAACTTATTAGAAAAACAGCGACTAATTAATTTTTCCTTTATAAACAATACCTCGAACGTAAGTCTTTCGCCCACGTAACAGTACAGGAACAATTGCACCATCACGCAAACTGTATAGATACACAAGAATACAATTTGAAAAGCCATGCGTTGCTCCACTTCCTCTTCAAATGACTATAAGTAAAATTACGTCAAAGAAGATGAATTACTTTGGAACGTTTCCTTCTGTTGTATAGACATGGATTTTGAGAAAAATATAATTTTCTCCGTACCATGATGGCTTGGAAGGTCTGGAAGCATAGTTGAATAATGCAACCGAGCATTTGAATCAGGAGCATCACGTTGAAACAGTTTTCAACAGTCTCCGAAAACCTTGACGATTAACAAATCATAAAAATAATTTATTTGTTAATCTTTACCAATTAAAAATCAAATTAATTCATTCATTCTAAACACATAAATTAACAAATTTTAAATAATAATAGATATGTAATAGTGATTCATAATAATAACTTAAAATAATGATTAGATACTGAATTACAAATAAAAAATAATGAGTTTGTGGGAATACGTATTGGTATTACCAATTCTGTGATGAAAGTATATTACTTTCTTTGTTCGGATAATATAATTTGGGAAGGATGCACAAGGATACGTAGTATATACCTTGAAATTAAATATTTAGAGCATAATACAAGACACGAAACATTCTAGCGTTTAAATATAACGTATGTCAATATTGTAGATGTTAATAATTTCCTCCTAATACGAATTAAAATATTAATATCATATCACTACTAACCTACTATTAGTAGATTCATAACGTTAATAATTTCCGTTTGATACGAACCTATTGACACAGTCATGCTTTTGAACAATCTTCTTCAGCGTCCTGTGCAAATTATTTTTATCGTACAAATGAATCTTCATTAAGTCTTCCTTCAGATTTGAAAGCTGTCCGCAAGCGTGTAGAATCAGCATAGTGATAAAAGTATCCACAGTTGAATACAAGATGGTTGAACATGTCATGGCTATCGCTTGTCCGATCATCGTCAATTCGTAGTTTGGGCTGATGGTCACGTCGTAGGGGAAATAACCGCGGAAGAACAATTTATTGTCGCTGTATTTTAAGGAAAAAAGTCGTAGCAACATGTAAGCGATGATTACGAAATGGCAGAGTATCAAGCAGGCTATCGTGGTCGTTCTACTGATCCTCGCGATGTTCACCATTCTTTCTCGTCCGGTTTTCGTCTCCACCGTGGCCCAATCCTTGGCTATGCACCTCAGCAGAGACTTCAGTGCTTGGAAGAGGGGAAAAGGGCGGCTAGAGTACTTCTTGAAAGTTCGTTTCGTGTAGTAACAAAATTTTGTCTGCTATTTGTACAAATACTTCTAATTTGTTAACAGTGTTATTTACCAAAAGAGATTACACTGCTCACATAGAGGTTGGGGTTTTATAAATCTGTAAGTCGCACATGTTTTTCGGGTTTCTGTTATTATTTGGTAGGTAAACTATGAGACACCAATGTTCTGTAATTTGCGTTTCTCCTTTTTCGTTAGGAAGAGAAAGAATAAAGTGTGAAACGTGAAAATTTCATTCGCGTGAGAAGCAAATACCGTTCTTAATACGCAATACAAATAGTATTAATTTCTGTGTTGTTCGATATAGTACAAATTATAGCAAATTTCATCTTCAATGCAAATTGAATGTGGTTTGTTGAAATTTGAAATTCTTACATTCGCCTTTCGTCCAAAATATTACAGCCTTCGTGAGTGCAATCGTGACAGTCATGTTACCCAATGATAAGTTCTCGACCACCAAATCCAAGTCATGTGCGATGAGCGGCAGATTAATGGTTTGTGGGCCCCACAGAAAGCACAACATTGTGAGGAACGGTAACAGAACGACGTAACTCGATGGTCGGTTCCATTTCCTCTCTTCCGGCCAGATACCCATAATTTTCATCAAGTAACGGTTCCAAGCGAACTGGTAATTCAAATCTATTTCAGAAATGAATTTGAAAAATTATCACCGATCGCATATTTATAGAATGAGCCAATAGAATGTACAAATTATATGTTAGTTTTTCATATATATACGCTATCATTTAAAAATATAAATTCTATGCATCTTTGCACTTTATGTCTATTTGACGTTTATGTTTACTAGTTTATTTATTTCTAACAGTTGCGAAACAGAAGTTTTTGCAAAAGTATCGTAATTTTTTATCTCAATATTTATTAGTTAATACGTAAAGTTACCTCGCTGAACATCCATGGTGACCAGTTCCCTCGTGACTGTTCTCTCATTGTCTGTTCTCTATTCAAGCAACTTTTTTCTTAGCGCATGTCCTCATCTGCGTGTGCATGCAAAATGTAGATGTGTCATCAATTATTCGTGAATAGGGTAGTTCGGTACCATCCTCAATTGTATGCTTGGTTGAATATTATAATTTTGTTGCTACATCTGCTCTTCTATTATTATTTATGATGTCGTTCAAGGTGGGAGGAATAAGAAAGAACCAAGCGATACTTACGTCCTTCCAGTTTTAGTCCACGTCATCCTTCTGTCGTGAATGTGCAGAATATTTGCCAGTGAAAAAAAATTCATCTTGTGGAGAAAATAATTCATTACTCATTGGAAGTATAATTATCACCGAATGTTAGTGCCGACGTAGGAATTTCTGTAAGTGATAAATACAATATTAAATTTTATGAAATTTAACGTACGTTAACTTATATGAAATTCAGTTCGTAAATTAAATGATTTTCTGCTGTTCGAAATTGATTTCTCAGATTGAAATAAAAAATATATTATAAAGCAAAAAGTAATTAAAAATTTAATTTCTTTCTTACGTATAAATGTTTAACGTGTGACTATATAATGCAATTAACGCTTCTGATATGATAATAATATGCAGTTCTGTTAGATTTTCTTTTATAATATTTTGCACTTATATATATTTGAAATACAGAAGACGAAACATATACATATTTTTAATTTCCACGATCCAAAATCTAATACCTGATTTTACGCACTTTGTGTTTAAATATTAAAAGCTTTGCTTTTCTGTAAACTATTAGTTTTTATTTACCTACCAATGAAATAATATCGTATAAACGTACATAAAAATAAAACAATATTTTATATTCTAAGGAATAATACATTAATAATCATATTGTAAAATGCACATTTTTTTTAAATATTTCAGTATCTCGTACAAGTACTGATTATTAAAAATATAACATGTTCTAAGACTTTTGAGCAGTAGTGTATAAATTCGATATATGTGTCACATTTTCACTGTTCTATATTATTGTGAAAGTTACATTAATATTTTTATTTCTTTTCAGTCACATATGGTGATTCGAGGATGAATAAATCAATAAAGGAAAATGAAGTGGTAAATAAATCAATAAAAGAACAATCGCTGGGAGTATTATAATTTCTACAAAATGTGAGTGTTATACTTCGATTTCACTTATTCATTTATGCATTTCATCTTCCAATTCTCAATATATTTCTCTAGTTTATTTAATTTTCCAGTAATTTTCAAAATTGTCTCATATTATACTTTGACATTTGGAACATTATATTGTTTGTGCTACTTCTCCATTACTTTAATGCAATTTTACGAATGATTTCACACGCCATACATAAATTTTTTTATGTAAAAATATCTACTTTGATTGTTAGAGTGAATCAGGCATAAAACTGGGTCTACAATCAACAGAACTTCATATTCTTGACTTAACCAAGTTTTGTAAATTCTCTCATTGTTCATGGATCACGTATGAGCGATTGTTCTGTGTAGTCATAGTTTGACTTGGCATTATCCGATCGTTCTACGATTCCACTGCTAGTATAAATCACACCTAAATACTTATCAATCGTTCGTAATGTTGGGTCAATACTCGGCAGAATTGTTCAAAAGTAGTTTGCAAACTGCTGGCTATCAAAAACTGGTCGCATCCAATTATGGGTTCTCCAACATCAGCGTTCCGCCATAACACAGTAAGGTCCTCAGTACAAGTTCACAAATTCTTCGAGTTCGTGAACATATTCCTTGATTGGCTCGACCGCTTGAACATTGTTCGCTATTGCGAGTGAGCTCGCAGTACCCTGGTCGCAGTTCATTAATGTGTCCATACCATTATTGGCGAACAGCGTCGGTATGGACGCGGCATAAGCAGTCGAATACGAATCATCATGAAATCTCGAAGAAACGATAAAATGTTGAGAGGCAAGGAAGGCAGAAATAATATTATTGAGGGTTCGCAGGAAATATTCTGTACATGAATCTCGTTTTAATATAATAGATTTATTACTCTCTATAACATACGATTCTTCGCCTCGTCTTTTCCTCTATTTCTTCAGGAGCATAATTTATTATAGAGAAAAATACTAATTTATACCTTTCGCAGTACTTCCTCCTATGCGTAGTATTTGAAGCGATGAATTGTTGTAAAATTTAAGGAATTACAGAATTGCCTCTCTACTAACCTCTCGTTGCATACAATACTGAAATGTACGAAACGGAGGTTTTCACAACCTGAAACATATAAAAAGATTATTCTCTTTACAGATTATAATATATATATATATTATATGGATCTTACGAAATATTTCGTAAATTTATAATCAACTGTTATGATTATAAGCTGGTTAAATATGAAATAATAAATATAAGGATACATATATAAAAATCACTAAATGTATAATGCGGTGCATATTTTGTGGAAATAAGAGGTTGCAGAAATATTGAATTAGCCATTTGACTTGAATTATAACCATAATCATGACACTCGCTTTTGTTGTATTAATAAATTTACGAAATGTCTTACATAATGCACGCATCAAGTAGATAAAGATTTTACTGTAGTTCTCATGCGAGGATTTTTGAATATTTTATACTCTAGGTGTTTCAATATCCATTTCTACTCAAATATTAATATATTTCTAATATTGCAAATTACATCATAATTACATTGCAACTTATGAATGAATATTGAAAGAAAAATTTTCTTTAAAATTCATTTCCACTTACCTGAGAATATAGCAATATGGTAAACCAACAAAATTTGCCTGCTGTAAGTTTCAGCGGTAATGAGACAGCACGACACATAACAATCACAAGTAATCTCGCGTTCTTAGGAGGTAAACTGTACCACTCGCAACTGTACGCTGTGTCAGCTATATCTATACTCTGAAAAATTGCAGACTTCAATGTATGTTTAAAACTAATATCTAAATTGTCAGAAAAATAGCGACTAATTAATTTTTCCTTCATAAACAATACCTCGAGCATAAGTTTCTCGCCCACGTAACAGTACAAGAACAATTGCATCATCACGCCAGCTACATAGATACACAAGAATACAATTTGAAGAACCATGCGTTGCACTACTTCCTCTTCAAATGACTATGAATAAAATTACGTCAAAAAAGATGAATTACTTTAGGACGTCTTGTTCTAATGTAGATTTAAAGAAAAAATATAATTTTATGTTTACCTACCATGATGGCTTGGAAAGACTGGAAGCATAGTTGAATCATAAAACCGAGCATTTGAACCAGAAACATCACGTTGAAACAGTTTTCTACAGTCTCCGAAAACCTTAACGATTAACAAATCATAGGAATAACTTACTTGTAAATCTGTACCGATTAAAAATCAGATTAATTCTAAACACATAAATTAACAAATTTTAAATAATAGTAGATATGTAATAGTGATTCATAATAATAACTTAAAATAATGGTTAGTTACTGAATTTCAAATAAAAAATAATGAGTTTCACATGTGGGAATACGTATTGATATTACCAATTCTGTCTTGAAAATATCAATATCACTTCCATTCTTTGTTCGGATAATATAATTTGGGAAAGATACACAAGGATACGTAGTATATACCATGAAATTAAATATTTAGAGCATAATACAAGGCACGAAAGATTCTAGCGTCTAAATATAACGTATGTCGATATTATAGATGTTAATAATTTCCTCCTAACACGAATTAAAATATTAATATCATATCACTACTAATCTACTATTAATGGATTCATAACGTGAATAATTTCCATTTAATACGAACCTATTGACATATTCATGCTTTTGAACAATCTTCTTCAGCGTCCTATGTAAATTATTTTTATCGTACAAATGAATCTTCATTAAGTCTTCCTTTAGATTTGAAAGCTGTCCACAAGCATGTAGAATCAGCATAGTGATAAAAGTATCCACAGTTGAATAGAAGATGGTTGAACATGTCGTAGCTATCGCTTGACCGATCATCGTCAATTCGTAGTTTGGGCTGATGGTTACGTCGTAGGGGAAATAACCGCGGAAGAACAATTTATTGTCGCTGTATTTTAAGGAAAAAAGTCGTAGCAACATGTAAGCGATGATTACGACATGGCAGAGTATTAAGGAGCCTATCGTGATCTTCCTAGTGAACCTTGCGATGTTCATCATTCTTTCTCGTCCGGTTTTCGTCTCCACTGTGGCCCAATCCTTGGCTATGCACCTCAGCAGAGACTTCAATGCTTGGAAGAGAGGAAAATGGCGGCTCGAGTATGTATGTCTTCAACTCTTGTATCGTGTAGTAATAAAATTCTTTCTGCTATTTGTAAGAATACTTCTAATTTGTTAATAATGTTGTTTACCAAAAAATATTACATTGCTCTCACGTAGAGGTTTCATTGACCTGTAAGTCACATGTGTTCTTCGGGATGTTATCATTTGGTGAATTTACGGGACTCCAATGTTCTGCGTTTCTGCTTTTGCATTAAAAAAAAGAAAAAAAAAAGTGAAATATTGAAAATTTCATTCACGTGAATAGCGAACACAGTACAGACATATTATTAATATACAGTGCAGATAGTATTAATTTCTGTGTTTTCGTCAGTAAGATACAAATTGTAGGAAATTTCATCTTCAACAAAAATTGAATATAGTTTGTTAAAACATGAAATTCTTACAATCGCCATTCTTCCAAAATACTATAGCCTTCGTGAGTGCAATCGTGACAGTCATGTTACCCATTGATAAATTCTCAACCACCAAATTGAGATCATGAGCGATGAGCGGCAGATTAACGGTTTGTGGGACCCACAGAAAGCACAGCATTGTGAGGAACGGTAAGAAAAATACGTAACTCGAAGGTCGGTTCCATTTCCTTTCTTCCGGCCAGATACCCACAAGTTTCATGAAGTAAGGGTTCGAAGCGAACAGATAATTCAAATCTATTTCAGGAATGAATTTAGAAAATTATCAACGATTTCACATTTTGTGGAATGAGCCAATAAAATGTAGGAGTTGTGTGTTAGTTTTTCATACACACACGCGCTGTATTTGAAAAATATGTTCCTATGAATTCCTATGAATTTTTGCACTTTTTGCCTATTTCACGAAAGTGTGTTTATTAGTTTGTTTATTTTTAACAATTGCGAAACAAATTTTTGCAAATACTATTATTTTTTTGTCTAAATATTTATTAGTGGATACGTAAAGTTACCTCGCTGGACATCCATGGTAGCCAGTTCCCCCGTGACTGTTCTCATATTCCCCGTTCTCTATCCGAGCAACTTTTTTCTTAGCGCATATCCTTATCTGCGTGTGCATGCAAAATGTAGATGTGTCATTAATTATTCGTGAATAGGGTAGTTCGGTACCGTCCTTAGTTGTACGCTTGGTTGGATTGTAAATAATAAAGTTCGGTTGCTACATATGCTCTGCTGTTATTATTTATGATCTCGTTCAATAAGCTTTAAGGAAGAACCAAGAGATACTTACGTCCTTTTTATCATTTTTAGTCCACGTCGCCTCCCTCTCATGCATATGGATCGATATTTGCCAGTGAAAAAAATTTTATCTTATGGAGAAACTAATTCACTACTAGTCAGTACTATAATTATTACTAAATTACATTTATATCGGCGTTGGAATTCGTGTAAGTGGTGAACATAACATTTTGTAAATGTGTGAAACTTAGTGTACGTAATTTATAAAATTGAGTTCATCAGTTAAATGATATTTATGCTATTTGAATTTGATTTGTTAGATTGGAATAAAAAATATATTATAAAACAGAACGCAATTAAAAATTTAATTTCTCTTTTTAATATGATCTACATTTCCAAATTTTATTTACTTGGAATGAGTGAATATTAAAAATGATGCATGTTCTAAGATGTTTGAGCAGTAGTACATAAATATGCGACATATAAAATAGTCCTACACTTCTATATTGTTGTATATTGTGAAATCTCAATGTCTATTATAATTCTAATATCAGTGTTATTATTTTCTTTCAGCGACATATGGTGATTCGAGGATGAATAAATTGATAAAAGAAAATGATTAGGTGAATAAATTAATGAAGGAAAAATCGCTTGAATTTGGAATTCACATTGGAATTTCTACAAAATGTAAGCGTTACACTTTGATTTCACTTGTTTTATCAAATTCATTTGTTTATTTCATCTGCTAATTCTCAATCTATTTCTCTAGTTTATTTAATTTTCCAATAATTTTCAAATTCCTGATATTATATTTTGGTATTTGGAACATTAGATTGTTTGTGCTACTTCTCCGTTACTTTAATGCAATTTTACAAATAATTTCATATGCCACGCATAAATATTGTTGATAATAGTTTGTGTGAATCAGGCTTAAAACTGTCTTTGCAATCACCAAATTTTCATATTCTTGACCTAACCAAGTTTTGTAAATACTTTCATTGGCTCACGTTGACATGATCCAATTGTTCCGCTACCGCTAGTATGAATCACACTTAAATTTTCATTAATTGTTCGTAATGCTGTTAACACTGGACAGAACGTGCAGTTGTGAATTGCACGCTATCAAAACTTGTTTCGTATGGGTTCGCCACCAATAGTGTGGTTGCGGCATTACAAAGTAAGGTCTCCAGTGCGTTTACAAATGCTTCGAGTTCGTCAACATATTTTTTGATTGACCCTACCGCCGTGAATATGTTGCGAGCGAGCTGATTGCAGTTTATTAATATGACCACGCTACTGTTCTGAATAGCGTTGGTATGGATGCTGCGTAAGCAATCGAATACGAATAAACTTTGGATCTCAAAGAAACGGAAAGAGTTGAGAAGCAAAGGAGATAGATCAATACTGAAGTATTACTGAGGTATCAGCAGAAAATATTCTCTGGATGAATCTCGTTTTAATAGTTTTATTACTCTCTATAACATCTGATTCTCCGTTTCGTCTTTTTTTGTATTTCTTCAGGAGCGTAATTTATGAGAGAAAAAAATTCTAATTTATTTCCATCGTTAAGGTTGCTTTATCGAAGTAATAAATAGTTATAAAATTTGAGCTAAATTGGACTATAGAATCGCCTCTTTACTAACCTTTCGTTGCATGCAATACAGAAAGATAAGAAACTGAGGTTTTCACAACCTGAAAGATACAAAAAAATTATTCTATACAGTTTCTTATTTTACGATTATATTATACATCTGTCTTTTTGAGTATATTTTCTGAATATATTTTATATGTGCCATATAAAATTTTTCGCAATTTTATAATGAGAACCGTCTGTTACGATTTTACGCTAGTTAAATATGAAATTAATATAAATATAATATATATATGCATTAAATATTTAGCAGTTTATACATATCAATACATACACATACACATATATATAATATAGATATGTGTGTGTATGTGTGTGTGCGTGTGTATGGATATATATAAACTACTAAATATTTAATACAAGTCACATTTCGCAGAAGTAAGGGATTACAGAAATATTGAATTAGCCATTTGAATTGAAATTTGACCAACATGATCATGACGCATTTCATTAGAGTATCAATGAATTTACGAAATGACTCACATGATGCACGCAACAGATAGGTAAAGATTTTACTGTGGTCGTCGTGCGAATATTTTCGAATATTTTATACTCTAGATGTTTCAATATCCATTTCTATCCAAATATTAATATATTTCTATATTGCAAATTATCACATAATTACATTGTAACTTATAAGCGAATATTGAAAGAAAAATTTTCTTCAAAATTCATTTCCTCTTACCTGAGAATACAGCAATATAGTAAACCAACAAAATTTGCCTGCTGTAAGTTTCAGCGGTGACGAGACAGCACGACACATGATAATTACAAGTAATCTCGCGTTCTTAGGAGGTAAATTGTACCACTCGCAATGATATGCCGTCTCAGCTATGTCCGTACTCTGAAAAATTGCAAATACGCGTATTATGGTAAGTTATCCGCAAATTGATAAGCAACATTTAATCGGTCAAATTTTTGTTATCAAAGGAAGACATCAACTGATTAATTTAACTCTTATCGACTGATTAATTTCTCTTTCATAAGCGATATACCTCGCAATTAATTTTTCCTTCATAAACAATACCTCGAACATAAGTTTTTCGCCTATGTAACAGTACAGGAACAATTGTACCAATACGCAAACTATATAGATACAGAAGAATACAGTTTGGAAAATCATCCATTGTTCTATTTCCTCTTCAAATGACTATAAATAAAATTGCGTCAAAGAGAGATAAATTGTTTTTTTTTTCTTTGTCGTATAAACGTAAATTTAGAGGAAAGTAAAATTTTCTTCGTACCATTATAACTTGGAAAGTCTGGAAGCATAGTTGACAGATGGACCCGAGCATTTGAATTAGGAGCATCACGTTGAAACAATCTTCTACAGTTTCTGAAAACCTTGACGATTAACAAATCATAGGACCGATATACTTGTAAATTTCTACCAATTAAAAATCAAATTAATTAATTTTAAATAAGAATAAGTAAGTGATAAAGATTTCATAATAATAATTTTGAATTATAGTTAGATACTGAATTTCAAATGAAAAATAATGAGTTTGAGGGAAATGTGAGAAAACGTATTGGTATTACTAATTCTATGATGAAAATATATCACTTTCATTGTTTCTTCAGATAATGTAATTCAGGATGGATACACTGGGATATATGTAGGATATATTAGGAAATTATAAATATTTAGAGCATAACACAAGACACTAAACACTTTAGCGTCTAAATATAACATATGTGAATATTGTAGATGTTAATAATTTCCTCCCAGTATGAATTAAAATATTAATATAATCATCACTAATCTACTAATAACGTTAATAATTTCCGTTTGATACGAACCTATTGACATATTCGTGCCTTTCGACAATCTTCTTCAACTTCATATGCAAATCACTTTTTTCGTACGAATAAATCTTTATTAACTGTTCCTTTAAATTTGAAAGCTGTCCACAAGCATGTAGAATCAGCATAGTGATAAAGGTATCCACCGTTGAATAGAAGGTTGCTGAACATGTCAGAGCTATCGCTTGACCAATCATCGTCAATTCGTAATTTGGGCTGATGGTTGTGTCGTAGGGGAAATACCCACGGATGAACAGTTTATTGTCGTTGCACTTCATGAAAATTAGTTGTACCAACATATAACTGATGATTACCATATAGCTCAATGTCATGCAACATGCCGTAACCGTTCTGTTGATCCTCGCGATGTTTTCCATTCTTTCTCGTTCAATTCCATCCTCCACCGTATCCCAGTCACTGGCCATACACTTTAGCAGGGACCTCAATGCTTGCATGTGAGGAAAATGACGGTTAGAATATGTCTTGAACGTTTCTCTCGGATTTAGTAATAAAATTTCTTTCTACTGTTTGTAAGAGTGTATTTAGTTTGTTTATTATATTGTTTTTCAAAAATAATGTTAGACCGCTCACATTGAGGTTTCATAAATCTGTAAATCACGTACGTTTTATTAGATCAGAGACTTGATAAATTTATAACATTTCAATGTCCTGTAATCTGTGTTTCTGCTCTTTCGTTGAAAAAAAAAGAAAATGTGTAATATATATTTAAAGTTTCATTCCTGCGAAGAGCGAATACGGTGCAGATAAATCAATATTTATTTCTGTGTTGTTCGATATAGTACAAATTATAGCAAATTTCATCTTCAATGCAAATTGAATGTGGTTTGTTGAAATTTGAAATTCTTACATTCGCCTTTCCTCCAAAATATTATAGCCTTCGTGAGTGCAATCGTAAAAGTCATGTTAGCGAGGGATAAATTTTCGACCACCAAATCCAAGTCATGTGCGATGAGCGGCAGATTAATAGTTTGTGGACCCCACAGAAAGCACAGCATTGTGAGGAACGGTAACAGAATGACGTAAGTCGAAGGTCGGTTCCATTTCCTCTCTTCCGGCCAAATACCGATAATTTTCATCAAGTAACGATTCCAACCGCACTGATAGTTCAAATCTATTACAACTAAAATTTTAAAAAATTATGATGGACTGCATTAAATATTTTGTCTTATCTGTGATAATATTTAAAAGTATAATTCCCGTTTCTCAGATACATGTATTAATGTTACTTGCCAGAGAGTCATTGAAATTTAAATTTGCATTAGTTATTTATTAAACCACAGAGCTATTAAAATTTAGATTTTACATTGCTGATTTAATAATAATCTCATCATTTAATAAGGAAAATGTAAGATACATCAATATCTATAAAATATTTAAATATCTTAAATTTTCCTGATGTAATATAAATTACTACACTCATTACCTGAGGATTAAAAGTAACTTTAAGCTACTAATCAGGTATAATTCTGTTGCAGTTAACGTGGTTTTTCTAAGAGTTATACTTGCAGCGTAATAGAAATATTATTACAAGAATTTTTTCATAAAATATGTCACTATGACTAGTAAATAATTTTTTATTTTCACATATAAAAAGTAAAGTATATAAAAAGCAATGAGCGCATATTTATATAATTAGACAGAAATATACGAGTTATATATTAGCTTTTATATTCTATCTTTGAATTTTATACCTATTTTCTGTATTTATTTATTAATGTATTTATTTCTAACAGTTGTGATATGAAGCAAAAAATTTTACAAATATTGTCATTTTTTGTCTAAATATTTGTAGCGGCCTAGGATTCCTCAACTACGAATTCCGAACACTGACTAGCAGAAGCCTCAAGTGGCTGCGCGCCTAGCATCGAGGTCCTACCGATGTTAAGAGTGTGGAGCACCGCTAGCATGGAGGTGTTAACAACACCGTGTGTTACAACAACAAGCGTCTGGGGTAAGGAGTCGCTGCCATCAGTCACCGCACTGATGATGAGTCTAGGCAGTGATTCCGAGACGAAACGCAACTTTCTCTCTCTCATCTACCTCGTCAAATCCATTCATCCTTCCATCATGCATCCATCACCTTCACACCTTCATATTTATTAATTGATACGTAAAGTTACCTCGTTGGACATCCATGGTAGCCAGTTCTCCCGTGACTATTCTCATATTCTCCGTTCTCTGTCCGAGCAACTTTTTTCTTAGCGCATGTCCTTATCTGCGTGTGCATGCAAAATGTAGATGTGTCATCAATTATTCGTGAATAGGGTAGTTCTCTACCGTCCTCAGTTGTACACTTGGTTGGATTGTAAATAATAAAGTTCGGTTGCTACATATTCCCTTCTATTATTATTTATGATCTTGTTCAATAAGCATTAAGGGAGAACCAAGGGACCCTTCACTTCTCTGTCACAAATCTATAGTTGCTAGCAAAAGAAATTTCATCTTGTGAAAAAAATGATTCACTTTATTAATTAGAAGTATAATCATCACCGAATATTTGAGTCGATGTTAAAGGAATTTCTTTAAGTCATAAATACAATATTTAGGAAGTTTGTGAAATTTAACGCACGTTTAGCTTATAAGATTTAGTTCATAAACTGAGTGATATTGATACTGTTTCAATTAGGGTTATTACAATGAAATATAGAACGTATTATAAAACGTATTATAAAGTGGAATTAAAAGTTTAATATTCTTTTTTTGAATAGTTTTTAAATGTGTGATTATATACAGTGATATTAATATGTTTGATGTGTTAATAATAAATGGATGTGCCAGACTTTCTTCTGTCATATTTTGCAGATGGAATATAAGTAATTTCAAAAATTTATGTTATGACACTCATTAATTGTGTGTTGTAGTGACAATGGCTTGAAAGTTTTAGGACAGATATTAATAATTAAATGTCTGATTACCTAGCGAAACACTGTAAGTTCAATCTCAAACAAAGCAATGTAAGTCACCGTATTAAAAAATATTGTGTTCATTTTGAAATACAGTGGCAGGAGGATCATGTCTTTGTAGAGCTGAAACGATACCTTTATTATAAAAATTGAATGATAGTGTGTAATAAGACTTTTGTGCACGAGTGGAAAAACTTTGAGGAATGAAAGGACAAAAAAATGATATTTCCGGGGTTCCGCAAGAAATATTTTCGAGAAATTTCGTTTATCTGTAATAACTTTATTAACTTTCCACTCGGAAATTGCTAATTGTTCAATACTTCGTTTTTTATTTATACAAAATATAGTAAACCATTTACAGAGAGAGAGAAAGATATTAAAATATTTTTTCCGTGTTGTTTGTACTATTGGAGTGACGGATAGTTGCAAAATATTGAACAATCGTAATTGCAGGATTGTCTCTTTGTTAACTTATAGAAGAGCATATAGAACAGAAATATTGTTTTTTAAACAATTATAATGAAACGAATGTTTACTCGTACCGCTATTGTTTTATGAACATTTATTAGTTAATGCGCAAAGTTACCTCGTTGGACGTTCATGATGACTAGGTTTCTCGTGACTGTCCTCTTGGTGATAGTTACCCCAACATTTTTTTCAGTGCATGCCCATTCAAAATGCGCATATGTTATCAATTATTCGGGTAGTTCTGAATAGTGTAGTTCTTAATTGCATGCTTCGCGAGTAGGATAGCTTTTAATTGTAGTTGAATGCTAAATGCAGTTTAGTTAGAGCAAGTTCGTAATTGTTTATGATCTTTTCTAAGGTACGCGAAATTAAAGATGGGACAAGAGATGCTCAAGTTTCTGCTGTAAGTTTCTTTCACGAACGTACACGACGTGAAACTTCATCTTATGGAGAAAATAATTCACTTCTAATGTTAAGTCTGTATAAGTGATATAAATAATATTTAGAAATGTTGTGAAACAACTTGATTCATAAAATTTAATTTGAAAGTCAAATGATCTTTCTGCTATTTGTGTTAAATTCCACGGATTGAAGTGTATAGTTGAAATACAAAAGACGAAAAATATTTTTTCAGTTTTCATGAATCTAAATATGTTATTATATTAAAAGTACTTTTCTGTAAACTAACAATTTTTACTTATATACTTTTTTGCTTCCATTAGATAAATGATGCCGTATAGAAGTATCTAAAAATGAAACGATACCTTAAATTGTATGAAATAAACGATGGTTCTTATGCGTTAATTGTTAATATATTGACAATTTTATTATAAAATGCACATACATTTTAAAAATTTTATTATCTAGGATTAGTGAATATTAAAAATGAAATATGTTCTAAGATTTTTGAGCAGTAGTATTTAAATGCAATATATTACATGTTGTTACATTTCTATATTGTTGTATACTATGAAAGTCCGAATGTTTGTTATATTTTCGATATTAATATTATTCTTTTCTTTCAGTGACATATGGTGATTAAGGAGGATGAATAAATTAATAAAAGAAAATGAAGAGGTGAATAAATCAATAAAAGAAAAATCGCTGGGAGTATTGTAATTTCTACTAAACCGTGAGTGTTGTACTTCAATTTCAATTTTTTATCAAATTTTTTTATCAAGTTTATTCCATCTTTTAGTAATTTTTATATTTTTGATGTTATACTTTATCATTTGGAACATTAGATTGTTCATAGTACATGGTCTTTATTTCAGTGCAATTTCACAAGTAATTTCATATACCACGCATAATATTTTGTTTTTTTGTATACATGAAACCCTTCTTTTGATCATTAGTGTAAATTAGACTTAAAGCTGACTCTACAATCAACAAAGTCAGCATGTACTTCATCTAACCAAGTATTGTAAATACTTTTATTGGGTAACGGATGAACGATGTAGAGTAGAACTTGACTTACAATTAGCATGATCCGATCGATCCGCAACAAATAGTATAAGTCATACTTAAATACTTATCCATTGTTCGTAATGCTAGGGCAACACTATTGGCGAGCTGTTTGCAAGCTGCTCGTTACCAAAAATGCATGACATCCAACTATAGGTTCGCCAACAGCAATGTAGTTGCGGCATTACAAAAAAACTGCACGACTTGTACCCCAGTACGATTCCTCTCACTGAAAAGCCCATAAGCATAACTATTCTGACTGAGAAATGAAGACGACTTTTTTGACATAAAATTTTATCGATATGCAAACATTTAAATCGATACAAAACAAATTACAGGCGCGATCGCTAAGTACCAGACAACGCCGCTTCTACTCGGGGTCTATCCCACGCCCCCTCACGAATCACGTGACCCAAATCAATCAATTGCTAATTTTCGTTGCATTAGCGTTGCACTTGAAGAGGCCCGATTTTCTTAGGTTACCCTCGCTAAAATCACTTTCAGTGACAATAAGTTTCTTGACGCTCTCAATGCGTCAAGAAACTCGTCGAGTTCGCGAACAGATTCTTTGGTATACCATACCGATCTAACGCTATTTGCTAAAGCGTATACATTGCTGTTGGCGAACGGAAGTGTGAACACGGCATAAGCAGTCGAATGAGCTTGTAGTCTCTCGAATAAACGGAAAAATATCGAAGGGCAAAAGAAAGAAGAAATAATATTAATATTTTCGAGATTTCGCATGAAAAAATTTCTCGAAGAATCTCGTTAACATTTAATAGTTTTATTTTTCTCCATAGTATCTGTCTCATCTTATCCCTTATTTCTTCAGAAACACAATTTACGGTAGAGAGAAAAATACTAATGTATTCTTTTCGTAGTATTTACTATCGAAGCATTATCGAAGCGGTGAGTTGTAAAATTTAAAGAACTATAGAATTGCCCCTTGCTAACCTCTTACAGCGTACAGTACAGAAATATAAGCAGCTGAGGTTCTCAGAACCTGAAATAAATACAGTTTCTTCTTACTTTTGCAATCACATTGTATATGATTATATTTCTTTGAACTTGTTTTATGAATGTATAATTCATTCATTCATTAAAATATTTGGTGATTTCATTGATGAGATCCAACTGTCACAATTAAATATGAAATAAATATGGAAATTACTAAACATGTTTCGCAGAAGTATGAAATTGTAGAAATATTGAATGAACCATCCGAATTGAAATGATTAATATAATCATGATACTCATATTTTATTATGGTGTCAATAAATTCTCGTAATGCATATGACACACAAATAAAGATTCTTATATGGTTTCGAATAACGCAATGAAATATTCGAATACTTTGAAATACTTTCGAATATTTTCGAATATTTTGTATTCTAAATATCGTAATACGCATTTTTATTTAAATATTAATATATTTACTACAAATTACCTCGCAGCTACATTGTAATTTAGAATCAAATATTAAAGAAAGATTTTCGTTAAAGTTTCTTTTAATATTTTTTAATAATCACTTACCTGAGAATATAGCAATATGGTAAACCAACAAAATTTGCCTGCTGTAAGTTTCAACGGTGATGAGACAGATCGACACATAATGATTAGAAGTAATCTTGCGTCCTTAGGAGGTAAACTGTACCACTCGCAATTGTACGCTGTGTCAGCTATATCTATACTCTGAAAAATTTCAAACTTTGATGTATGTTTAAATACAGCAAATATAAAAATTATAGCAAATAGCAAAATTATCCTAATTCTTGTCAGAAAAATAGCGATTAATTAATTTTTCTTTCATGAACGATACCTCAGACGCAAGTCTTTCACCCATGTAACAGTACAAGAGCAATTGCACCATCACGCTAACTGTATAGAGACTCAAGAATACAAGTTGGAGAATCATGTATTGCTCTAGCTCCTCTTCAAGTGACTATAAATTATATTATGTCAGAACACTAAATTATTTTAGGACGTTTTCTTTTCCATAAACGTAAATTTGCAAGAAAATATGATTTTTTTTCGTACCGTGATACCTTGGAAAGTCTGGAAGCATACTTGAATGATGGAACCGAGCATCTGAATCAGGAGCATCACGTTGAAACAATTTTCTACAGTCTCCGAAAACCTTGACGATTAACAAACGATAGGAAAAATTTACTTGTCTCCACCAATTAAAAATTAAATTAATTCATTAAGTCTAAATACATAAATTACTAAATTTTAAATACTAATGAGTAAGTAATAATGATTGCATAATAACAATTTTAAATAGTGGTTAGATACTAAATTTCAAATAAAAAAATAACGAGTTTCATATATGGTATTATTAATTCTGATGAAAATATATCACTTTCATTTTTTGTTCAGTTAATATAATTTCGAAAGGATATACAAGGATGTAGGGATTCACTTCAGTTCCAGGATATATATGTATGTATATATATATGATATTCTAGAATAGGATATACTATTAAATAAAATATTTGAAAGTTAATACAAGATATAGGACATTTTAGCCTCTAAGTATGACATACGTTAATGTTGTAGATATAATTTCCTTCTAATACGAATTAAAATATTATCACCAATATATCGAACTAAAATATAATCACCAATAATCTACTATTAATAGAATCATAATGTTAATAATTTCCGTTTAATACGAACCTATTGACGTAATCATGCTTTTGAACAATTTTCTTCAACTTCATATGTAAATTATTCTTATCGTACGAATGAATCTTCATTAAATCTTCCTTTAGATTTGAGAGCTGTCCACAAGCATGTAGAATAAGCATAGTGACAAAAGTATCCACAGTTGAATAGAAGGTAGTTGAACATATCATAGCTATGGCCTGACCAAACACTGTTCGTTCGAAGTTTGGGCTGATGGTTACGTCGTAGGGGAAATAGCCATGGAAGAACAATTTATTGTCGCTGCGCTTTATGAAAACAAGTCGTAACAACCCATAAGCGACGTTCGCGCTATAGCACAATGATATGCAGGTTATCGTGATCTTTCTACTGATGCCCGCTATGATCACCATCCTTTTTCTTCCGGTTTTCGTCTCCACCGTAGCCCAGTCGTTGGCCATACATTTTAGCAAATTCTTCAGTGCTTGCAAGTGGAGAAAATGACAGATAGAATGTATGTTGAAAGCTGGTTTCGTGTGAAAATAATGTTCATTCTACCTCTTATAAGAGTACTTCTACAAATAGTTTGTTAATTGTGCTGTTTACCAAAAAATATTACACTGCTCGCTTAGAGATGATTTCACATGTCTGCAAGTCGCATATGTTTTTTTGGCAAGTTATTACTTGGTAAATTTATAAAACTCCAATGTGCTACAATCTGTGTCTTTGTTTTTTTTTTTTTTTTGTTAAAAAGAAAGAAAGAAAAAAATGACGAAAATTTCATTTGCGCGAAAAGTATACGGATAAATCGATATTAATTTCTGTGTTTTCGTTAATAAAATACAAATTATGGTAAATGTCATCGTCAATGAATATTAAACGTTGTTTTTAAAACGTGAAATTCTTACATTCGCCTTTCATCCAAAAAATTATACCCTTGCTAAATGCAATCGTGACAGTGATGTTACACATTGATAAATTCTCGACCACCAAATTCAAGTCATGTGCGATGAGCGGCAGATTAATAGTTTGTGGACCCCACGCGAAACAGAGCATTGTGAGGAACGGTAACAGAACGAGGTAACTCGATGGTCGGTTCCATTTCCTCTCTTCCGGCCAGATACCCATAATTTTCATCAAGTAACGGTTCCAAGCGAACTGGTAATTCAAATCTATTTCAGAAATGAATTAAAAAAATTATCAACGATTTCATATTTTTAGAACGAACTAATAGAAAATGCAAATTATGTTTATGTTAGTTTTTCATACATGTATACGCTGTATTTAAAAATATGATTCCTATTAAATTTTGCACTCTGTGCCTACCTTACGAAAATATATTAGTTTATTTATTTTTAATAATTGCGAAACAAGTTTTTACAAACTTACTGCTATTTTTTTTGGTCTAAATATTTATTAATTGATACGTAAATTTACCTCGTTGGATGTCCACGTTGGCTAGTTCTCTCGTGACTGTTCTCATGGTCTCTGTCCTCTGGTCAAGTAATATTTACATTTTTTCAGCGTCTCTATGTCCTTATCTGCGTGTGCATACGAACTGTACGTATGACATTAATTATTAAGTAGGATAATTTGATCGTCGTCATAATTGCATGGTTGGTTACACGTAATAAAGTTTGGCGCAGTTTTGCCACATGTACTGTTCTGTCATTTATTCATGATCTCATCTAGTAAGCGACAGAAAGAACCAAGGGATACTTACGTCTTTTCAACTTTGTTAGTCCACGCGACTTTTCTGTCATGAATGCGAATCAATATTTGCTAGCAAAAGAAATTTCATCTCGTGGAAAAAATAATTCACTTCATTCGTTAGAAGTATAATCATCACCGAATATTTGAGTCGATGATAAAGGAATTTCTTTAAGTGATAAATACAATATTTAGGAAGTTTGTGAAATTTAACGCACGTTTAGCTTATAAGATTTAGTTCATAAACTGAGTGATATTGATACTGTTTCAATTAGGGTTATTACAATGAAATATAGAACGTATTATAAAACGTATTATAAAGTGGAATTAAAAGTTTAATATTCTTTTTTTGAATAGTTTTTAAATGTGTGATTATATACAGTGATATTAATATGTTTGATGTGTTAATAATAAATGGATGTGCCAGACTTTCTTCTGTCATATTTTGCAGATGGAATATAAGTAATTTCAAGAATTTATGTTATGACACTCATTAATTATATGTTGTAGTGACAATGGCTCGAAAGTTTTAGGACAGATATTAATAATTAAATGACAACCTAGCGAAACACACATAAGTTCAATCTGAAACAAAGCAATATAAGTCACAGTATTCAAAAATATTATGATCATTTTGAAATACAATGGCAGAAGGATTATGTCTTTGTAAGGCTGAAACGATACCTTAAATTATTATAAATTGTAAAATTGAATGATAGCTTGTAATAAGACTTTTGTGCGTGAGTGGAAAAACTTTGAGGAATGAAAGGACAGAAAAATGATATTTCCGAGGTTCCGCAAAAAATATTTTCAAGAAATTTCGTTTGTCTATAATAACTTTATTACTTTCCACTCGGAAATTGCTAATTGTTCAACACCACGTTTTTTATTTATACGAAATATAGTAAACCATTTACAGAGAGAGAGATATTAAAATATTTTTTCCGTGTTGTTTGTACTATTGAAGTAACGGATAGTTGCAAAATATTGAACAATCGTAATTGCAGGATTGTCTCTTTGCTAACTTATAGAAGAGCATATAGAACAGAAATATATGACATCGAGGTTTTTAGTACCTAAAATACACAAAAAGATTTCTCACAAAACTGTTTGAGCATAATCGTTTTTTTTTTTTCCTTTCATATACATATTCTACGTGTTTTAATAAAATTGAACATTGCTCGTGTGAGGAATCACAATTTTTATGTTAGAACTGATACTGTGTTACAGTATCGCGATATTCGTTGGGTTAGAAGATAGTCATTACGTTGTAATTTGATTTTACTCACCTGGGAATATAACATTATATTAAACCAACAAAATTTGCCCGCCGTAATTATTAGCGGCGATGCTCTCGCTCGACACATAATGATTAGAAGTGACCTTGCGTGCTTAGGAGGTAAGTTGTACCACTCGCAATTGTACGCTGTGTCGGCTACATCTATACTCTGAAAAATCGCGAACTTCAATGCGTGTTTAAATTATCGACAAACCGGTATCTAATATCTACATATATGTAAATTTTTCTAAGAAAAAGCTCGACTAATAATTTGTCTCTTATAGACGATACCTCGAACATGAGTTTTTCGCCCACGTAACAATATACGTACAATTGCATCATCGAGCACGATACATAGTAACATAAGAATGAAATTTGGAAAATCATGTATTCCTTTGTTTCCTCTCCAACTGACTATGAATTAAATTATGTCAAACGGAATGATATTATTTTCTGAATGATATTTTCTTTTTTTTTTTTTAATATAAATGTCACATTAGAAAATGGTATAATGTTTTTCGTACCATGATAGCTTGAAAAGACTGGAAGCATAGTTGAATGATGCAAGCGAGCATCGCAAGCAGGAACATCACGTTGAAAGAACTCTCTACCGTTTCAGTGAACCTTAAATGGTACATATGGTACAGTTAATAAGTATTAGGAAAAATTTACTTGTGAGTCCTTCTCAATTTAAGATTGATTAACTTTTGCATAAATGCATAGATTAATAAAGTTCAAATAACAATAAATGAATAATAATCGTTTGATGATAATAATTTAAAGCAATAACGATTAAATTTCTAATAATAAATGAGTTTCAAATGCATAATATATATAATAGATAGATAAAAAATTCTTTTTATTATTTTTATATAAATATAAAATGCAGTAATATAATGTATATAAATAGTTTATTTCTAAGCTTTCTAAGATATTGGCACATGGATCTCATCGATCACATGTAACCACCCTAATTATTTTTGCAAATATCATTATGAGATCGATAATTCTCAAATAAAGTAAAATTTCAAATAAGAAATGACAGTGCGATGTGTAAAAGTGATAATCATAAATTCTGTACAGTGCAGTAGATTTCGAAACTTTCACAGAAGCATAATTGTTCGCATTCTGTTTCAGGTTCGGTGACACTAATGTGGCGGTTTCCAGAATTCAAGTGTTACATTTCCAAGATAAATAACGAGTATAAAGTCGTCTATAAAGTCAAAATCCATCACTTATGACTTTTCGGGATTCGAGAGGTTAGTACGTCATGAAAGAAGAGAAAAATAATTTCAAAGATTCCCTTCGCGTTTCCTTCGATTAATACAATTTGGGGAAGGCTGTGGAATATTATATTATTAGTAAATATAATTTGTTCATCGTTTTCAAAACGTAATAAATATTGTGATAAATATTGGGAGGATAGCACAAGATATAGGGTATTTTAACGCACAGATAAAAGATACAGCAATATTCTAGGTGGGCAGTAAAGACGTAGTAGTACGATAGTGAAAAATACAAATAATTTATAAATGGAATACCAGATAGGATTGCTATTGATATCACTATTTTCTACATAAGTGTCTAATAATCAGGCTCCATCTCTCTGGTTGCATCCAGAATTATACATTACGATTATTCATTCAGAGATTAAAGTAACGAAAATACAGAGTGAACAGAAAGAGATTCAGAACCTTCAAAATATCACACAGTTCACCCGTTGCACTTTCAAAATAAAATTTCTCGAAACTGCAGACAGAATACTGGTAACAAGTTCATTTAATACGAACCAAGCTATATAATTATGCTTTTCGACGATTTTCTCCAACGTTAGTTGTATATCTTTCCTGGCAACCAAATGAAGATTCCTTAAATTGTCTTTTAGATTCAACAGCTGTCCACAAGCGTGCAGAACCAGCAGAACGATAAAGTTATCCACAGCTGCGTATGTAATGGCTACGTATATGACAGCTACAACTTGTCCAATCTGTGTCAATTCGAAGTTAGGGCTGACGGTTGTATTGTAGAAGAAATAGCCACGATAGATCAATTTATCGTCTCTGTACGGTATGGTAACTAATCGTAGTAACACAAAGGACAGGCCTACGGTTTTGCACACCAACGTGCAACTTATCGTGATTTTTCTATTGATCTTAGCGATGTTGAGCATCGTTTCTCGTTCGGATTTCGTCTCCGTTGTGGCCCAGTCTTCCGTTACGCACATGAACAGAGACTTCAATGCTTGCAAGGGAAGAAAATGGCGGATAGAGTATGCCTTGAAAGAATAGAATATGTTGCGCGTTATAGTAAAATTTATTTTTTTTCTTTCTTTTTTTTGCTATTTGTAAGGACACTTTTAATTTGCTAATCGCACTGTTCATCTAGAAATTGAGTGTTTCGCAAAATCTGGAAATCACACACGTTTCTAAAAATATCCACGTAGCCTATGTGACATTCTACGTTACCTCTCTTGATATATGCAAAGTATGCAACATTTTTCATCCGTATTGCGAAAGCGAATGTAGCAGAGTCAAGTCCGTATTACTTTCAACGTTTCTCTTAATAAATTTTCGAAAAATTTCATCTTCGGTTGATTTTGACAAGGAGTGTAAATCATGAAATACTTACATTTGCCATTCATCCAAAAAATTATAGTCTTCAAGACCGAAATCGTGAAAGTCATGTTACCCATCGATAAATTCTCAACCACCAGATTCAAATCGTACGCGATGAGCGGCAGGTTTATGGTTTGTGGAATACACACGAAACACAACATCGTGAGGATCGGTCCCAGAACGATGTAATTCGATGGTCGGTTCCATTTCCTTTCTTCCGGCCAGATGCCCATGTACATCATCAAATGTCGATTCCAACTGAGCAGGTAGTTTAAATCTGTTACAAATTGCTATTTAAAAAATTATTGTGGACCGCAGAAATTAAATATATAATTCTACCCTTTTCTTCGTCTGTAATATTATCTAAAAAACATGATTCTCATTTTTATCTTTTATTTGAAATATATTTCTGTTAACCAATTTTAACAGTAACAGTACTATACCACCATTTCTTAATCGAATTCACGTCTGTCGTGGACAGTTGTTTGAAAATAGTTCTGAATCTTGAAGTAAAATGTACGTTCACTTGCTCAGTTGTGCACATGTATCGTTGTTAAAAAATATTTAAATCTTCATATCTTGAATAGATGCTGTCATTCATCATTGTGAATTTGGATTTTTCATTGTTAATTTTTGTAATTATCAAATTGAATTAATCTTCCTCGAAGGATGTATAAAATATAGAATAAAGGCAAATATCATTAATTTTGTTTACTATACTAAAAATTATTATAGTCATCGGTAATCGCATGATGTTAGTTGAAAATTAAATGTAATTTTTATCTATAAAATGTAATTAGTTATCTTTCCAAGAATGTAGATATTCTAAGGGTTGTATTTAAAATAGTAGAGATCGTCAGATTATAAGAGTTTTACACAATAACAATAGTAAACTTGACACAGAAGAATGTAGAACGTACAGAAAAATTCGACACTGAGCAATTTTCTTTCAAAGTAATTTCTTATTATTCATTTGGTGTACATAAGCTATTATTTGTGAGATCACCGAACAAAACTTGCAATATCTCTTTTTTGTATATATTACTGTTTAAAAATCCAATTTTCATTTTTTTTTGCCCTTTGTATTTATTTCACTCATTTGTTTTTTGAACAATTATAATGAAACGAATGTTTTTACTCGTACCGCTATTATTTTATGAACATTTATTAGTTAATGCGCAAAATTACCTCGTTGGACGTTCATGGTGGCTAGGTTTCTCGTGACTGTCTTCTTGGTGATAGTTACCTCAACATTTTTTTCAGTGCATGGCCTTCAGCAATACCCGTCCATTCAGAATGCACATATGTCATCAATTATTCGTGAATAGGGTAGTTCTTAATTGCATGCTTCGTGAATAGGATAGTACTTAATTATAGTTGAATGCTAAATTCAGCTTAGTTACAGCAAGTTTGTAATTGTTTATGACTTTGTCTAGGCTACGAGAAGTTGAAGATAGGACAAGAGAAGCTCGTATTATCAAGTTTCTGTTGTAAGTTTCTTTCACGAACATACACGACAGTGTGCGCGAAATTTCATTTCATGGAGAAAATAATTCACTCCTAGTTAGAAGTATAATTATTACTTAATATTAGTGTTTGTCAATGTTAAGTTTGCATAAATGATATAAATAATATTTAGAAATGTTGTGAAATCTAACGTAATTCATAAAATTTAGTTTAGAAATCAAATGATTTTTATGCTATATTTGTGTTGAATTTTTGAGGTTGAGGTGTAAATTATACTGTAAAAAACGTAATTTAAAATTTAATTTATTTGTTTAATATAAAGTTCTGAACGTGTG
>KQ435859.1:4737146-4760017 GCA_001276565.1 Melipona quadrifasciata
CGTGTGATTACATAGTGCAGTTAGTGGCAGTAGTGCTTTTAATGTGATAATAATAAATAGATCTATTATTACATAGATCTATGTATAACTTTATTCCAAAACACTTTACGTATAGTTGAACTTTCGGAAGACGAGACATATATTTTCAATTTTCATCAATCTAAAATTTAACCTCTGATTTTATATTGTTACTTTGTGCTTAAATACTGAAAGTACTTTTCTGCAAACTAACAATTTTTCTTGTATACTTTTTTGCCCGTCTATTAAAAAAATGATGCCGTATAAAAGTATATAAAAATGAAACAATGCCTTAAATTATATGAAATAAACAATTATTCTTATGTGTTAATATATTAACAATTTTGTTATAAAATACACATACGTTTTAAAAATTTTATTATCTAGGATTAGTGAATATTAAAAATAATATTTTATATTGTTGTATATTATGAAAGTCTGAATGTCTGTTACATGTCTGATATTAATATTATTATTTTCTTTCAGTGACATATAGTGACTCGAGGATGAATAAATCAATAAAGGAAAATGAAGTGGTAAATAAATCAATAAAAGAACAATCGCTGGGAGTATTATAATTTCTACAAAATGTGAGTGTTATACTTCGATTTCACTTATTCATTTATGCATTTCATCTTCCAATTCTCAATATATTTCTCTAGTTTATTTAATTTTCCAGTAATTTTCAAAATTGTCTCATATTATACTTTAATGCAATTTTACGAATGATTTCATACGCCATACATAAATTTTTTTAAATAAAAATATCTACCTTTGATTGTTAGAGTGAATCAGGCATAAAACTGGGTCTACAATCAACAGAATTTCATATTCTTGACTTAACCAAGTTTTGTAAATTCTCTCATTGTTCATGGATCACGTATGAGCGATTGTTCTGTGTAGTCATAGTTTGACTTGGCATTATCCGATCGTTCTACGATTCCACTGCTAGTATAAATCACACCTAAATACTTATCAATCGTTCGTAATGTTGGGTCAATACTCGGCAGAATTGTTCAAAAGTAGTTTGCAAACTGCTGGCTATCAAAAACTGGTCGCATCCAATTATGGGTTCTCCAACATCAGCGTTCCGCCATAACACAGTAAGGTCCTCAGTACAAGTTCACAAATTCTTCGAGTTCGTGAACATATTCCTTGATTGGCTCGACCGCTTGAACATTGTTCGCTATTGCGAGTGAGCTCGCAGTACCCTGGTCGCAGTTCATTAATGTGTCCATACCATTATTGGCGAACAGCGTCGGTATGGACGCGGCATAAGCAGTCGAATACGAATCATCATGAAATCTCGAAGAAACGATAAAATGTTGAGAGGCAAGGAAGGCAGAAATAATATTATTGAGGGTTCGCAGGAATTACTCTGTACATGAATCTCGTTTTAATAGATTTTATTACTCACTACTTTTATTACTCTCCATAAGTATTTATTATTCTCTACTTTTATTACTCTCTATAACATCCGATCCGACGCCTCGTCTTTTCCTTTATTTCTTCAAGAGCATAATTTATTATAAAGAAAAAATACTAATTTATTCCTTTCACCGTATTTCTTCGTAGTATTTGAAGCGATGAATTGTTGTAAAATTTAAGGAATTATAGAATTGCCTCTCTACTAACCTCTCGTTGCATACAATACTGAAATGTACGAAACGGAGGTTTTCACAACCTGAAATATATGAAAAGATTATTCTGTTTATTAGTTTTTTATTTATATCAGATGAATCTATCTTTCTGAGTATATTTTCTGAATATATTATACATGGATCATAGAAAATATCTCGTAATTTTATAATGGGACCCAACTGTTATGATTATAAGTTGGTTAAATATGAAACAAATATACATATATAAAAATCACTAAATGTTTAATACAGTGCATATTTTGTAGAAATAAGAGATTGCAGAAATATTGAATTAGCCATTTGAATTGAATTATAACCATAGTCGTGACACTCGCGTTTCACTGTTGTATTAATAAATTTACGAAATGTCGTACATAATGCACGCAACAAGTAGATAAAGATTTTACTGTAGTTCTCATGCGAGCATTTTTGAATATTTTATACTCTAGATATTTCAATATCCATTTCTATTCAAATATTAATATATTTCTAATATTGCAAATTACCTTATAATTACATTGCAACTTATAAGCGAACATTGAAAGAAAAATTTACTTTAAAATTCATTTCCACTTACCTGAGAATATAACAATATGGTAAACCAACAAAATTTGCCTGCTGTAAGTTTCAGCGGTGACGAGACAGCACGACACATGATAATTACAAGTAATCTCGCGTCCTTTGGAGGTAAACTGTACCATTCGCAATTGTACACTGTGTCAGCTATATTTATGCTCTGAAAAATTGCAGACTTTATTTATGTTTAATAACCAAATTGTCAGAAAAACATCTACTAACTAATTTTTCCGACATAAACAGTACCTCAAATATAAGCCTTTCGCCCACATAACAGTATAAGAACAATTGCATCATTACGCCAGCTACATACATACATAAGATTTCAACTTGAAAAGCAACGGTTTGCTCTTGTTCATTTTCAAATGACTATAAACGGAATTAAGTCAAAAAGGATGAATTATTTTGGGATGTTTTGTCCTAATGTAGATTTATTACTCTGTACATGAATCTCGTTTTAATAGATTTTATTACTCACTACTTTTATTACTCTCCATAAGTATTTATTATTCTCTACTTTTATTACTCTCTATAACATCCGATCCGACGCCTCGTCTTTTCCTTTATTTCTTCAAGAGCATAATTTATTATAAAGAAAAAATACTAATTTATTCCTTTCACCGTATTTCTTCGTAGTATTTGAAGCGATGAATTGTTGTAAAATTTAAGGAATTATAGAATTGCCTCTCTACTAACTTTTCGTTGCATACAATACTGAAATGTACGAAACGGAGGTTTTCACAACCTGAAATATATGAAAAGATTATTCTGTTTATTAGTTTTTTATTTATATCAGATGAATCTATCTTTCTGAGTATATTTTCTGAATATATTATACATGGATCATAGAAAATATCTCGTAATTTTATAATGGGACCCAACTGTTATGATTATAAGTTGGTTAAATATGAAACAAATATACATATATAAAAATCACTAAATGTTTAATACAGTGCATATTTTGTAGAAATAAGAGATTGCAGAAATATTGAATTAGCCATTTGAATTGAATTATAACCATAGTCGTGACACTCGCGTTTCACTGTTGTATTAATAAATTTACGAAATGTCGTACATAATGCACGCAACAAGTAGATAAAGATTTTACTGTAGTTCTCATGCGAGCATTTTTGAATATTTTATACTCTAGATATTTCAATATCCATTTCTATTCAAATATTAATATATTTCTAATATTGCAAATTACCTTATAATTACATTGCAACTTATAAGCGAACATTGAAAGAAAAATTTACTTTAAAATTCATTTCCACTTACCTGAGAATATAACAATATGGTAAACCAACAAAATTTGCCTGCTGTAAGTTTCAGCGGTGATGAGACAGCACGACACATGATAATTACAAGTAATCTCGCGTCCTTTGGAGGTAAACTGTACCATTCGCAATTGTACACTGTGTCAGCTATATTTATGCTCTGAAAAATTGCAGACTTTATTTATGTTTAATAACCAAATTGTCAGAAAAACATCTACTAACTAATTTTTCCGACATAAACAGTACCTCAAATATAAGCCTTTCGCCCACATAACAGTATAAGAACAATTGCATCATTACGCCAGCTACATACATACATAAGATTTCAACTTGAAAAGCAACGGTTTGCTCTTGTTCATTTTCAAATGACTATAAACGGAATTAAGTCAAAAAGGATGAATTATTTTGGGATGTTTTGTCCTAATGTAGATTTAAAGAAAAAATATAATTTTATATTTACGTACCATGATGGCTTGGAAAGATTGGAAGCATAGTTGAATCATAAAACCGAGCATTTCAATCAGGAGCATCATGTTGAAACAATTTTCCACAGTCCCCGAAAACCTAGACGATTGACAAATCATAGAGATAATTTATTTCTTAATCTTTACTAATTGAAAATAAAATTAATTAATTCAGTCCAAATACATAAATTAACAAATTTTAAATAATAGTAAAGTAAGTAATAATGGTTTCATAATAATAATTTCAAATAATGTTTAGATACTAGATTTCAAAGAAAGAACAATGAGTTTCAAATGTGGGAATACGTATTGGTATTACTAATTCTGTGATGAAAATCACTTTCATTCCTTGTTCAGATTATATAATGTGGGAAGGATACACTAGGATATGCAGTATATACCATGAAATTAAATATCTAAAGCATAATACAAGACACGAAACATTCTAGCGTCTAAATATAACATATGTTAATATTGTAGATGTTAATAATTTCTTCCTAACACGAATTAAAATATTAATATAATCACTACTAATCTACCATTAATGGATTCATAACGTTAATAATTTCCATTTAATACGAACCTATTGACATATTCATGCTTTCGAACAATCTTCTTCAGCGTCCTATGTAAATTATTTTTATCGTACAAATGAATCTTCATTAAGTCTTCCTTTAGATTTGAAAGCTGTCCGCAAGCATGTAGAATCAGCATAGTGATAAACGTGTCCACCGTTGAATAGAAGATGGTTGAACATGCCGAAGCTATCACTTGACCAATCAGCGTCAATTCGTAGTTTGGGCTGATGGTTATGTCGTAGGGGAAATAACCGCGGAAGAACAATTTATTGTCGTTGTATTTCAAGGAAAAGTGTCGTAGTACCATATAAGTACCGACTATGAAATGGCAGAGTATTGAGGAGCCTATCGTGATTTTCCTAGTGAACCTTGCGATGTTCATCATTCTTTCTCGTCCGGTTTTCGTCTCCACTGTGGCCCAATCCTTGGCTATGCACCTCAGCAGAGACTTCAATGCTTGGAAGAGAGGAAAATGGCGGCTCGAGTATGTATGTCTTCAACTCTTGTATCGTGTAGTAATAAAATTCTTTCTGCTATTTGTAAGAATACTTCTAATTTGTTAATAATGTTGTTTACCAAAAAATATTACATTGCTCACATAGAAGTTTCATTGACCTGTAAGTCACATGTGTTCTTCGGGATGTTATCATTTGGTGAATTTACGGGACTCCAGTGTTCTGTATTCTGCGTTTCTGCTTTTTCATTAAAAAAAAGAAAAAAAAAAGTGAAATATTGAAAATTTCATTCACGTGAATAGCGAACACAGTACAGACATATTATTAATATACAGTGCAGATAGTATTAATTTCTGTGTTTTCGTTAGTAAAATACAAATTGTAGGAAATTTCAACAAAAATGGAATATAGTTTGTTGAAAAAACATGAAATTCTTACAATCGCCATTCTTCCAAAATACTATAGCCTTCGTGAGTGCAATCGTGACAGTCATGTTACCCATTGATAAATTCTCGACCACCAAATTTAGGTCATGAGCGATGAGCGGCAGATTAACGGTTTGTGGGCCCCACAGAAAGCACAGCATTGTGAGGAACGGAAAGAAGAATACGTAACTCGAAAGTCGGTTCCATTTTCTTTCTTCCGGCCAGATACCCACAGTTTTCATGAAGTAAGCGTTCGAAGCGAACAGATAATTCAAATCTATTTCAGGAATGAATTTAGAAAATTATTAACAATTTCACATGTTGTGGATTGATCCAATAAAATGTAGGAGTTATGTGTTAGTTTTTCATAGACACACGCGCTGTATTTGAAAAATATGTTCCTATGAATTCTTATGAATTTTTGCACTTTTTGCCTATTTCACGAAAGTATGTTTATTAGTTTGTTTATTTTTAACAATTGCGAAACAAATTTTTGCAAATACTATTATTTTTTTGTCTAAATATTTATTAGTTGATTCGTAAAGTTACCTCGCTGGACATCCATGGTACCCAGTTCTCCCGTGACTGTTCTCATATTTTCCGTTCTCTGTCCGAGCAACTTTTTTCTTAGCGCATGTCCTTATCTGCGTGTGCATGCAAAATGTAGATGTGTCATCAATTATTCGTGAATAGGGTAGTTCTCTACCGTCCTCAGTTGTACACTTGGTTGGATTGTAAATAATAAAGTTCGGTTGCTACATATTCCCTTCTATTATTATTTATGATCTTGTTCAATAAGCATTAAGGGAGAACCAAGGGACCCTTCACTTCTCTGTCACGAATCTATAGTTGCCAGTAAAAGAAATTTCATCTTGTGGAAAAAATAATTCACTTTATTAGTTAGAAGTATAATCATCACCGAATATTTGAGTTGATGTTAAAGGAATTTCTTTAAGTGATAAATACAATATTTAGAAAATTTGTGAAATTTAATGTTTGTTTAGCTTATAAGATTTAGTTCATAAGTTGAGTGATATTAATACTGTTTCAATTAGGGTTAATGAGGTATAGAGGATATTACAAAACAGTGGATTTAAAAATTTAATATACTTTTTTTCAGTAGTTTTTAAATGTGTGGTTATATACAGTGATATCAATGATGTGTTAGTAATACATAGATGTGCCGGATTTTCTTCTTCTGCAAATTTTTCCTAAATTGCAGACGAAGTTAAAGTCTCGATGAAACGAGAAAATATCGAGAAGCAAAAGAAAAGAAAGGTATTTTCGAGATTTCTTGTTAACATTTAATGTTTGTTACATTTTTAATTGTTCACGATACTTAATTCTTTTATTCGTGCATAGTATAATTTACTATTTAGAAATAGGAACTAAAATGTTTTTGTTATAGAATTTTTTCTATCGACTCTGCAAGCAGGATTGAAGAATCATACAGTTAACTTCTTGTTGCATGCAGAACAGAAATATACGACACTGCGGTCTTCACGACCTGAAACATACGAAAAAATTTCTTTTGAAGCTATTCGATTTGTAGGAAATTTTTATGAATAAATTATGTGTATTGTATGGAAAATTTTTAAATTTCATTAATTATCTAATGAAATAAGGTATCATAAATTACAGTAACTGAGTATGAAACAAATATAAAAATTACTATTATATTTAATACTAGTGTATATTTCATAGAGATTGTTGAATTGGAATCGCTCAGATCTTGAGGGTTAATCTTAGAAGGGGTTAGAAGGGTGATTCTACTGAAGATTCTATACATGAATTGTATTAAAATTCCTTTTTACTTACTTGGGAGTATAGTAGTATAGTGAACACACAAAATTTGCCTGCTGTAATACACAACGGTGATGCTCTAGCTCGACATATAATAATAATAAGTAGTCTTGCGATCTCAGGTGGTAGATTGTACCAGTCGCATTGATATGCAGCTTCAGCTACATTTGTACTCTTTAAAAATTACAGACTTTAATGTATATTTATGTTATTAATGAACCGATATTTAGCATCGATAGTAGAATCCAAATTTTCATCAGAAATATCATCCAAAACGTCTTCAACTGAATAATGTCTCTTTTATAAAACATACCTCGAACACAAGTCTTTCACCCACGTAACAGTACAGGAGCAATTGCATCATCGCGCAAATTACATAGTAAATCAGGAA
Source organism: Melipona quadrifasciata (assembly GCA_001276565.1). Taxonomy (NCBI): domain Eukaryota; kingdom Metazoa; phylum Arthropoda; class Insecta; order Hymenoptera; family Apidae; genus Melipona; species Melipona quadrifasciata. The sequence goes on from KQ435859.1 coordinate 4,744,774, forward strand.
TGTAATTTGAAAAATTATAGATTGTCCATTGTTCTCTTCAGTGTTCTCTCCTGACTGTAAATTAAATCATATTGAAGAAGATTAATTGTTTCGTAATGTTCTTCACTTTTATATGTGTAAATATTACATATTGTATGATTCTTTCATACCATGATAGCCTGGAAAGCCTGGAAGCATAGTTGAACGGTGCAACCAAAGATTTGAAGCAGGAGCATTATATTGAAATTATTCTCTAACGTTTTAGCGAACCTTGTAACATAATTAACAAATATTAGAACTTACTTCTGTCTCTTTCTCAGTTAAAGATGAAAATTAAGTGCGTAAGTTTGCATAGTTTAGGTAATAATAAGTAAATAATAATGATTTGATGATAACAGTTTTACATACTATTATAATTACTACAATATCTAAATAATTACTAAATTTCAAATAAAAAATACGTTTGAAGTAGTTTGAAGTAGTAAAATAATTATTCATTATCCATTTTTGTCTTACATTTAAATTGAAGTGAAAAGATCATATTAACATGAAAAGATTTAAATTTTTCTAATTATGTTTCAAAAAAAACTAATTATGTTTCAGCTTTTTAAAAATTAAACTTATTATAATCTACCATTTTCGGCAAAAGTTTTCGGGTTTTCTTAAAAAAATTCTCTCTATTACTATTAAATTTTCCTTTCAATACAAACCTAGCGATATAATTATGCTTTTGAACGATTTTCTTCAACATCATCTGTAAATCTGTCTTTTTATACGAATGGATCTCCCTTAAGTCGTCCTTCAGATTTGAAATCTGTCCACAGGCATGTAAAACTAACATGAAGATAAATGTATCTACAGATGGGTATACGATGGTGCTGTACGTGGCAGCTACGACTTGACCCATCATAGTTAATTCATAATTTGGGCTTATGGTTGTATCGTACGGATAATAGCCACGTACGAACAATTTGTTATCATCGTACTTCATCAAAATTAATCGTAGAATCACGTAAGAGGCGACTACTAAGTGACACATCGTTGTAGATACTATCGTTGCTATTCTTGTGAGTCTCGCGTAGTTCACCATTGTCTCGCGTCCTGTTTTCGTGTCCACTGTAGCCCAGTCGTTGGCTATGCACTTCAGCAGAAACTTCAGTGCTTGCAAACGAATAGAAATGGTGTATAGAATATATCTTGAGAGTTTGTTTCATCCAATCATAAAATTTTTCCTATTTGTACAAATTTATGTAGTTTGTTAATTACGTTCTTTACTAAGAAATAATACGATGTTCATCTAAAAGTTGAGATTTCAGAAATCTGGAAATCACGTACGAGATACATTCCTTGCGACATTAAACACGTTTAAAAAATGTAAATATATAAAATTGCAATGATCTCTGTTAGACCCTCTCGATAGATACTATCTTCAGATAAAATTGGATATAGTTTATATGACGACATTATGAGATTCTTACATTTGCCATTCTTCCAAAAAACTACGGTTTTCATTAGCGACATCGTGATAGTGACGTTAGCCGTCGATAAATTCTCGACCACCAAATTTAAGTCATGTCTGATGCGCGGCAGATTAACAGTTTGTGGACCACATACGAAACACAGCATCGAGAGAATCGGTAACAGAACGATGTAACTCGAAGGTCGGTTCCATTTTCTCTCTTCCGGCCAAATACCTGCATACTTCATTATAGTACGGTTCCATCCGTACTGGAAATTTAAATCTAACAGACATAAATGTTTAAAAAATCATTATAGACTGTAGTAATTGAATGAACGATATTTTCTTTCTTATCTCTTATCTCTAAGGTATTTCCTTTTTTACCACCATTAAACAACATGATTCCGTTTTTCACGTGAAATATATTACTATTACTTACCACTTCTAAATCGCTCATTTTACTTCAGATGTATTACTGATAATCGTTTGAAAGTAATTCTGCATCGTGAAGTAAAGTGCGCATTATTTGATTTTTTGTGTACTTATACTATTGTCAAAAATATATAACTTTGATTTCTAATTTTAAATCTGTATTTATTGAATCATTGTTCAACTGCATTGTATGTTGAGGGTGATAGAAGTGTAAGTTGCTAAGTTTTAGAATTATTACTTCAAGTTTTACTACAACCCTCTTTCGATGAAATTAAAAAATTGAAAATAAAATTAAATGTCGTCAATTTATGTGATTATAAAATGAAAATCACTGTCACTTTCGATTCTACAACACTATTTGGGGGTTGAATGTAATTATTTACTGTAAAAAATAACTGATTATTTTGCACAGAATACGACTACTTTGAAAGTAGTTCTATTTGAAGTGTTAAATTGTGAAGTGAAAATTGTTATTATTACAAGTTTCCAAAGTTGTAGTAAGAAAATTGATACCAGAAGGCAAAGATTTGTAGATGTATTAAAGAATTTGTCGATCTAATCTAAACTAATCCATCAAACGCAACTAATTTTCTAGTATAAAAAATTAGCTACCAACGTATTAGTTTATGGGACTACGTGATAATTTATTTATTCCTCGAATCTATGTAATATTTGTTTAAAGTATAATTTTAATTCTTATTTCACTGTTTTCTTTATTTCCTATTCTCTTCAATTCACTTATTCTTCTTCACTTATTCATTTGCTTTTAACAATTCCTATTATGAAACAAAGTTTCTGGAGACTCCGCTTTGTTTTCCGTGAGTAATACTTAATGCGAGAACTTACATCGTTGAATGTCCATGATGGCTGGTAGTTTCCGTGGCTGTTCTCATATTGAAAAGCATTTTCATTGTTCTTTTGAGCGTATGCCCTTATCGTACATTTAAGATGTGCGAATGTCATCAACTATTCATAAATAGGGTAGACTTCGTTTTCATCGAAGTTTTATTGGCAAAAGTTTTCGTTTGTAATTATTTATGACCTCGTTGGACGTATGACGGATAAGCGGGAAGAAAAGGAAGGGACATCTGCTTCTTCTTTATGTTGTTAATCTATAGTACCTCTCTGATGAATGTGCATCGAAGTTTGTCAGTAAAGGAAAGTTCAGCTGATAGAGAAAATAATTCACTACGAATTAAGAGTATAATTGTTGCTGAATGTCAATGTTGCCTTGGGAATTTGTGTAAATGGTAAATACAATATTCAGAAATTTCATGAGATTTAACACCTGTAGTTTATGAATTACAGGTTTCACTGTTTGAATTGAAATATATAATTTTATATAAAATTTTATTACCCTTTCTGCAATATTTCTAACTGCGTGGTTACACAGTGATATTAATACTTGCGAGGTGATGTGACATGTTGTCATGTTAATACTGTTGACATTAATAATATATAGATCCATCAGATTTCTTTCTAACATATTTTGCAGTTTAGATATACATGTGTAGTTTCAAAAGCTTATGTTATGGCAATCTTTCACCTTACGTTGCAGTATAACGTATTACTATACGTCATGACTTTTCTGCGTCATTATACTATATATAGAATGTTTGATCTATTATTAAGCATCATTGACTTTTCATTGTTTTAATATCTAATATCCTATATCTTTTCCTTTCAGTGACGTGAAATTTATTCCTTTCGGTGACACGAAAATGATGTTGATAAATTAACGAAAGAAAGATGTCGTTAGGGGTAGCGGGATTTCTATAAAATGTAAATTTCGTACTCCGATTTCATTTATTGCAGGAGATTTGTCGTTTACTCAGTTCGTATATTCGTTATCAATAAGTTTCTTCAGTGTGTTTTGTTACTGTTTTTTTCATACTATTGGTATATTTGTCTAGGGAAATCTGAATTATCATATTCTATTTGCGCGAAATATCATACAAATATGCATAAATTTTCCTCTGTTTCGAATTTTTTGCTTCGTCTAAAATTTTTTCGAGGTTTAAGATCCAGATTTGTTCAATTTTAATAAAAATTATGTTAAATAAGTAATAAATAAAAGAGGAGTCTATGGAATCTATAGAATACACCCATGATCTCACCATGATCAGATTAAAGAAAAAGACCAAATATAGATAAAATTAATTAACAATTAAATAAGGTAGGGCTGTAATTTCAAATGCGGCAGTTCCCGACTGGCGACAAAAGGTTTAAGAGAACAGAGGAGAGAAAGGGAGGATTCCAAATAAATAAAACTTTAGTTTCGAGTCTTTATTAATTTTCGAGATGTTAATAAAAAAACTTTCGGCTTTTATTAACAATAAATTAAATTCTACTTATACTACGGACATGTGTCGCTGTAGTCATTCCTAAATGTCGAAAAGCTGATGATTTTTAAAACGATAGTATTATAGTATTATGATTAATCTTCGTTTCCAAGTATCACATATTGTTATACCTCTGTATTATTGTATAGTATATATATAGAAAGTTTGATGATCTATTACTAACGTCAACATCATTGGCTTTTTATTGTTGTAGTATTTTATGTTCTAATATTTTTAACCTACATTTATAAAATTGTTCTAATATTGTATGTCTTTTCCTTTCAGTGACGATGACGAAAATGATGAGTTAATTAATAAAAGAAAAATCTCTTTAGGAGTAGTGGAATTTCTACAAAATGTAAGTTTTATACTTCACTTTCATTTATTGCGTCATTTACTCAGTTCATATATTCGTTACCAATCTCTTCAGTTTATTCGTTTTCTTAGTTATTTTTATGCTATTTGTATTATATATTTTCTCAATATACTTTATCTCCACAAAATTTCACAGACGATTATAAATATGTATCAATTTTCTTAACCTGTTTTTAATTTTTTGTTTGCTTCGTCTAATATTTTTTCAAGGTACGAACAGTCAAATCTCTTTAATTCTTTCAATGGAAATTAATGTAAATTAGTGTTTAATTGGATCATGTATGAACAACATTGACTAATGTTTGACTTAACATAATTGAATAATCGCTAATGTAAATCAGTCTACGAATTGTTCGAAAAACAGTCGACGATAAAGTCTCGAAAGAAACGAGAGAATATCGAAATGCAAAAGGAAAGAAAGATATTTTCAAGATTTCGAGAGAAATCGTACATTTAATAGGTTTGTTTTCCACGATTTTAAATTCTTCGCGACACTTTATTTTTTTATTTCTACAAAGTATAATTTACCATTTAAAGATAGATATTAAAATGTTTCTCCAATCATAATTGTTTTATCTAAGCGATGAGCAGTTGTAAAATATCGAAGATCGTAGTTATAATATCATCTTCCTATTAACGTTTTATTGCGTACAGAACAGACACATATGACACTGAGGTCTTTATGACCTGAAATGTAAGAAAATATTTCCCTTAAAATTATTCGAATATTTCTAGGAGATTTTTATGAATATATTACGTGTATTATAGAAAATATTTTAAAATTTCATTAACTCTCTGATACGATCTCATGATTATATTGATCGAGGGTGAAACTATTGAAATTCGTTTTCACTTACCTGGGAGTATAACAATATAGTGAACGAACAAAATTTGCCTGCTGTGATCTTTAGCGGTGATGCTCTAGCTTGACACATAATAATAATAAGTAATCTTGCGATCTCAGGAGGTAAATTGTACCATTCGCAATGATATGCTGTTTCTGCAATGTCCGTGCTCTGAAAAATTGCAAACTTTAATACATGTTCCAAGTTGTTAATAAATAATTAGTATCGAGATCCAATACTCATACTAAGGTCCAAATTTCTATCAAACAAGCATCAGCTGATTAATTTCTCTTTCGATACCTCGAACGTTAGTCTTTCGCCCACGTAACAGTATAGGAGCATTTGCATCATCACGCAAACTACATAGTAACACATGAATGTAATTTGGAAAATCATGTATTGCTCATTCTTTCCTCCATCTGACTACAAATTAAACGATGCCGAAAAAGATGAATTATTTTGTAATGTTCTTCTTTCGTACAAACATAAATTTAAAGAAAAATATGAATTCTTTCGTACCATAATTGTTTGAAAAGCCTGGAAGCATAGTTGAACGGTGCAACCGAGCATTTGAATCAGGAGCATTATGTTGAAACAATTCTCTACCGTTTCAGCAAACCTTATAACGTAATTAATAAATATCAGATTTTACATATGGGTCTTCCTCAATTAAAGATGAAATTAACCTTTAAGCGCATGAGCGCATAAGTTGATATTGTTTGGATAATAATAGGTGAAAAGTAATTATTTGATGCTAATAATTTTGCATAGTAATTACTAAATTTCAAATGAAGGATAAATTTGAAATAGTAGGCGTAAAGTAATTAATTATCTTTGATTTTCTTTATTGTAATTAAAATGAAATGAAGTAAACAACGTACGAACGTAAAAAGATTTAAATTTTGCAAATTATTTTTTAGCCTGTTTACGGATTAAATTTATTATAATTAACACTTTGTATCTTTTTCCGACCATTGGCAAAAGCTTTCGGCTCTTCTTAAAAATATTCTCCTCGCAGCAATTAATAATTTCCTTTCAATACGAACCTATTGATATAATTATGCTTTTCAACGATTTTCTTCAACTTGGTCCGTAAATCAACTTTATCGTACGAATGCATCTCCCTTAAATCGTTCTTCAGATTCGATATTTGTCCACATGCATGTAGAATCAGCATAGCGACAAAAGTGTCCACAGATGAGTATATGCTTGCGCTGTATGCACCAGCTATCGCTTGACCAATCATAGTCAGTTCATAATTTGGTCTTACGGTTGTATCGTACGGGTAATAGCCGCGTATGAACATTTTGTTATCGTCGTGTTGCATGAAAATTAATCGTAGAATCACGTAAGAGGCGACCACTAGTTGACACATCATTGAACATCCTATCATGATCATTCTCGTGACTCTCGCGACGTTCACCATTGTTTCTCGTTCCGTTTTCGTCTCCACTGTAGCCCAGTCCTTGGCTATGCACTTCAGCAGAGACTTCAATGCTTGCAGACAAAGAAAATGGCGGATATGATATGTCTTGAGAAAATTTTTCCTACTATGTATTCAGTTTAAATATTACGTTGTCCACCAATAAATATTATAAAAGTACAGGTTTCAGATTTGGAAATTACATACGTTTTTTGTGATATTAAATTTGTTGTTTAGAATATGATAATGTATAAAACTGTAATGTTCTGTGATATCTGTTAGAGTCCCTTGGTAAATTCTATGTTTAGATCAAATTGAGTATAGTAATATCATGAGATTCTTACATTTGCTATTCATCCAAATAGCTACAGTCTTCATAAGCGAAAGCGTGAAAGTGACGTTATTCGATAAATTCTCGACCACCAGATTCAAGTCATGTATAATGAAGGGCAGATTAATGGTTTGTGGAGCACATGCGAAACACAGCATCGAGAGAAACGGTATCAGTACGATGTAACTCGATGGTCGGTTCCATTTCCTCTCTTCCGGCCAGATACCTGCGTACTTCATTATGCTACGGTTCCATCCGTATTGGTAATTCAAATCTAATAGAGATAAATGTTTAAAAAAACATTATAGTCTGTAGTAATTGAATGTACAATATTTCCTCTAATACTATTAAACAATATGATTTTATTTTACGTAAAATGTAGTATTACTTACCATTTTTATATCACTTATTTTACTTCAAATTTTTATCATTAATGGTAATTTAAAAGTAATTCTGCATCGTAACGTAAAATGCACGTTGTTTGAATTTTTGTGTACATATATTATTGTTAAAAAAATACAAATTGGGTTTCTTACTTCGAATCTCTTGAATCATTGTTCAATTCCATTAGATATCGAGAATGATAGAAGCTTAGCTTGCTCAATAATTTTAGAATTATTACTTGTAGTTTTATTACAAATCTGTATCGGTGAAAATGAAAAATTCAAAATAAAATTAAATATCTTTAATTTATGTAGTTATAAAATAAAAATTTCTGTCACGTTCAATCCTATGACGCTACTTAGGATTGAAGGTAATTTTATACTTTAGGAACTAATTATCTTACACAGAGTACAACTTCCTTGAAAGTTCTATTTGAAATAAACTGTTATTATGACAAGGTTGCAACATTGTAATAAGAAACTTAAAACCAGAAGATATCAGGCTTGTTACATAAAATTAGCCATTGAAATGTCAATTTATGGGACTACGCAACAAATTATTTATCCCTTGTATATAATATTAGTTTAAAATGTAATTTTTATTTCTTTTTGCACTATTATTATTTAATTCACTTATTTTTCTTTCACTTATTTATTTACCATTAACAATTCCGATTTTGAAATAAAAGTTTCTGCAAACACCGCTTTGTTTGTTTGACTCAAGTATCCATTACTTAAGGCGAGAAATTACCTCGTTGAATGTCCATGATGGTCAGTTTTCCAGTGACTGTCCTCATATTGAAAACTTAACTTCACTGTTCTGTTCTTCTCAGCGCATGCCCTTATCGGGTGAATGTCATCAGTTATTCATGAACAGTGTAGATCGGCGTCATTTTCAATTGTATGCTTGGACTAAATGTTACAGTCGAAGTTTTATTGGCAAAAGTTTTCGTTTGTAATTATTTATGACCTCGTTGGGGGGACTAATAAGCGAGGAAAAAAAGGAAGGGACATTTGCTTCTTCTTTATCTTCTTAATCTATAGTATCTCTCGTATGAATGTGCATCAAAGTTTGTCAGTAAAAGAAATTTCAGCTAATGGAGAAAATAACTCACTACTACTTACAAGTATAATTCTCACAATACTTAGAAATTTCATGAGATTGAATACTTGTAACTTATGAATTACAGGTTTTACTGTTTAAATTGAAATATATAATTTTACATAAAATGTAAAATTTTATTACTTTTCTGGCAATGTTTTTAAGTGCGTGGACATGTAGTGATAATACTTGTGACGTAGTGTGATGTATTGTGATAACTCACTACTGATTAAAAATATATTTAATGCTGATGTTAATGATATGTTAATAATGTATGGATCGATTAGACATTCTTCGACCATACTTTGCAGTTACGATATATATGTAGTTTCAAAAGTTTACGTTGTGGTAATCTATTACTGTGCGTTGCCTGTGCAGTATCACATACTGTTATACTTCTGCGTTATTATATATATAAAAAGTTTGATATATTATTAATGTCAATATCATTGATTTTTTATTATTTTAAAATATCATATCTTTTCCTTTCAGTGAAAATGTTGCGAATAAATTAACAAAAAAAGGATTTCAGTGGTGGTCAAGGGATAGCAGTAGTGGAATTTCTATAAAATGTGAGTTTTATAACTAACCGATTATTGCATCAAATTTGTCGTTTGTGCAATTCGTATATTCGTTATCCATAAATTTCCTCAGTGTGTCCAAATTTCTTAATTTTCTTCTATACTATTGGTATATTTGTATAAATTTCTCACTTGAGAAGTCTAAATTATAATTCTCTACTTTCACGAAACTTCATGCAAACGTGCATAAATTTCCTACCTGTTTCGAATTTCTTGCTACGTCTAAAATTTTTCCTAAACAACGAACGAAGTTAAAGTCTCAATGAAATGAAAAACCATCGAGAAGCAAAAGAAAGAAAAGATACTTTCGAGATTTCACGAGTAATCCTGTTAATATTTAATAGGTTTGTTATATTTGTTCGCGCGCGTGTGTAGTGTGGCGAGATCTTGGCTAATATGTGGACTGTATGTGTAATCGCGCGCTATTAGGGGGTTGTCCCCTCGTTAATTGATTTGGTGTCAGAAGAGACGAACCTCGTTGCTCGGAATTCAGACCGATTCTAAACTCCGTAAGCCGAAGGGAAGCACGGACGCTCTCTCGGTTCCCGGGCCCTCGACTACGGGGAGTCGCGGGTGCAAGGTGGGGCAAAGGCGGAGGTGTTTCGCACGTATTTGGGAGAGTTGGTTCCATGCCTTAACCCACGGTCGAGAGCCTCGTCTACCGCAACACAAACCTCAGCCAAATGGCCAGGGCTGTATGGCGACACAGGTCCGCTCACAAACCGGGGGCATTGCGGCATGGAAAACTCTCCCGAACAATATTACATTACAATTTTTCACGACACTTTATTTTTTGATTTGTACTCAGTATATTTTACTATTTTATTAGGGATAAATGTTTCTACTACAGTATTTGCTCTATCTATTGACGCCGTGAATAGATGTAAACTTGAAGAATCGCAATTATAAGATTTCTCTTAACTTTTTACTGTATATAGAACAGAAATATACGATGCTGCGGTTCTCACGACCTGAAATATACGAAAAGGTTTCCCCTGAAACTATTCGAACGATTTATAGAACATTTTTACGAATATATTATGTGGGATACTTTGGGATTTCATTAACTATCTAATGAGATAAGATATCGTGATTATATTGATTCAGTATGAAGAGAATACAAAAATAACTACATAATTAATACGAATGTATGTATCTTTCATAAAGATCTTAAAGATATTTCAAGAAACATTCGTTATATTAATAAGTCTATCTTTAATTCTTACTAAATGCATAAAATAAATAAAACTTAAACAACAAATGAGTAAATTTTTCTATACATTTTCATACTGGTTTCAACATAATCATGAAATTTGTATTTCTCTGTCACGTTCTTAAAATTTCTAAATATTTTATATGTAGGAATCTCGGTTGAGATCCCAGTTTGTAAGAACTTTTAGGAATTTTTATTTAAAATAAGTGATATTGTTTATTGCAAATTGAGAGTAAGAATTAAAATTATTGCTATAATCTAGATATGCTTGCTAAGTTTTCCTCACGCGACTACACACTGAACTCGCAACTCTCAGTCCGATTCGCTCTCGTGACTCACAACTCTCTATGTTCTTTCGCTCTCGCGGTGGTCCGCTACTCTTTCTGTTTTCTCGCTCTCGCAGCTCACTACTCACTGTGTCTTTTCATTCTCGCTCAACCGCACGAAACATTCGTCGTTCACACACACATGATATCAACGCGGTCATACACTCAAAAATATTTTAAGTGCTAGGATCTGGAAAGCTAGAATAAACATTCCCAGATCCCAGGCCTAACTCTCGCTACGTTAAAACAGATGTCACGCAAGCGACGATTGTTGGGCACTGGAGAAAAGTTTAGTTTCGGGTCCTTTCTCGAAATTCCCAATCCCACGTATATAATACAGAATAACAACGTGTGTATACGGATTTCTCCGTCCATGTTCGCCTACTTTCGTGCGCTGGAGCACATGATTATAAGTACCTTTCATAATATATTTCGTAATTATTCGAGCAAATTTCACATTTTTCACATAATTTCAACTCTTGTGTAAAAATATGTATTATACTACAAATTACAACAATTCATTACTTAAATTAAACGCATTGTAACTTATAATCGAATTTTTAGCATCTTGATCTTTATAGGAAGATTCTGTATCATATATTTTAGTGAAATTCACTTTTACATACCTGGGAGTATAATAGTATAGTAAACCAACAAAATTTTCCTGCAGTAAGTTTCAGTGGAGATGCTCGAGCTCGACACATGATAATAATTAACGGTCTTGCGATCTCAGGGGGTAGATTATACCACATGCAATGATATGTTGCTTCAGCTATATCTGTACTTTGAAAAATTACAAACATTAAGTTATTAATAAACCGATGTCCAATATCGATAGTAAATTTCAAACTTTTATCAAAAAAGCATCAACTGAATAAATTCGCTTTTACAAAACATACCTCGAACGTAAGTTTTTCGCCCACGTAACAGTACATGAGTAATTGCGTCGATACGCAAACTACATAGAAGCACAGGAATATAATTTGAAAAGTGCCATATTGTTCGTTCTCCTCTTCAACTGACTATAAATTAAATTATATTGGAAAAAAAAAATTGTTCTGTTATATAATACAATGTAACATTGTATTATAACATACATATAATTTCTTATGTAATGTTTTATTTTGTTACAATATTCTTTTTTTCTATTAATATAAACTTTATAAACTGTCAGATTTTTCCATACCATGAGAGCTTGGAAAGACTGGAAGCATATTTGAACGATGCAAGCAAGCATTTGAATCAGGAGCATCATATTGAAATTTTCCTCTATCGTTTCAACGAACCTTATGACGTAAAAAATAAACATTAGAATTTATTTATGAATCTTCCTCTGTTGTAGATAAAATTAATCTTAAGTGCGTAAGTTAATATACTTTTTAGATTATAAAAAATACGAATGATTTGATGGTAATAATTTTGCATAATTACTAAATTTCAAATGAAATACAGATTTGAAACAGTTTGAAATATTAAAATAATTATTCGATATTTATTCTTTATTACTGAAGTGAAAAGAATATCACATCAACATAAAAAGATTTAAATTCTGCAAATTACTTTTTAGCTTTTTCATAATTAGACTTATAATCTCCTATCTTCGGCAAAAGTTTTCTGGTTTTGTGAAAAAAATTCTACGCATTACTGTTAATAATTTCCTTTGAGTACAAACCTAGCGATGTAATTATGCTTCTGTACGATTTTCTTCAATTTCGTCTCTACATCAGTCTTTTCATGCGGAATTTCCCTTAATTCGTTCTTCAGATTTGTAATCTGTCCACAGGCATGTAAAACCAGCATGGCGATAAAAGTATCCACAGATGGGTATATGATAGCGCTACACATGCCACCTATGACTTGACCAATCATAGTCAATTCATAATTTGGGCTTGTGGTTGTATCGTAGGGATAATAGGCACGTACGAACAATTCTTTTTCGTCGTACTTCATGAAAAACAGTCGTAGAATCACGTAAGAGACGACTACTAGATAACACGCAAGCGAAGATGTTATCGTCATTATTCTTGTGAAGCTCGCGCACTTCATCATTGTCCCATGTCCGGTTTTCGTGTCCACTGTAGCCCAGTCGTTGTCTATGCACTTCAGTAGAAATTTCAGTGCTTGTAAACGAATAGAAATGGCAGATAGAATACATTTTGAGAATTTGTTTTATATAATCATAAAATTTTTCCTCCTATTTGTAAAAATATATTCAGTTTGTTAAGTACAATCTTCACCAAATATATAATGTTCACCTAAAGTTTGAGATTTCAAAAGTCTGAAAATCTTATACGAAATGTATTTTCTGTGACATTAAACTTGCTTCGAAAAAGAAAATATAAAACATTGCTAGTGTTTATAATCTCTGTTAGACTATTTTGGTAGGTTCTACGTTCAGATAAAATTCGATATAGGTTATGTTGCGATATGAGATTCTTACATTTGCCATTTTTCCAAAAAACTACGATTTTCATTACCGATATCGAGACACTGACGTTAACTGTCGATAAATTCTCGACTACCAAATTTAAGTCATATGCGATGCGCGGTAAATTCATGGTTTGTGGAACACATACGAAACACAGCATTGAGAGAAAAGGTAAGAGAACGATGTAACTCGATGTTCGGTTCCATTTCCTCTCTTCCGGCCAGATACCGACCACTTTCATGAAGTAACAATTCCAACCGTACTGGTAATTCAAATCTAATAGAAATAAATATTTGAAAAAACATTATAGTCTGTAGTACATTGAATGTAGAATATATCCCTTCATATCTCCAATACCATTAAAGAATATGATTTTATTTTACGTGATATACACTAGTGTTACTTACCATTTTTAAGTCGCTCATTTTACCTCAGATGTATTACTGATAATCGTTTGAAAGTAATTCTGCATCGTGAAGTAAAGTGCGCGTTATTTGATTGTTTGTGTACTTATACTATTGTCAAAAATATATAACTTCGATTTCTAATTTTAAATCTGTATTTCTTGAATCATTGTTCAACTGCATTGTATGTTGAGAGTGATAGAAGTATAAGTTGCTAAATTTTAGAATTATTACTTCAAGTTTTACTACAACTCTCTTTCAATGAAACTAAAAAATTGAAAATAAAATTAAATATCTGCAATGTAATTATAAGATAAATTTATGTAAGTATAAAATAAAAATTAGTCACTTTCGATTCTATAACACTACTTTGCGAATGAATGTAGTTTTATATTTCATCATTATTTTGCACAGAATACGACTACTTTGAAAGTAGTTCTATTTGAAGTGTTAAATTGTGAAGTGAAAATTGTTATTATTACAAGTTTCCAAAGTTGTAGTAAGAAAATTGATACCAGAAGGCAAAGATTTGTAGATGTATTAAAGAATTTGTCGATCTAATCTAAACTAATCCATCAAACGCAACTAATTTTCTAGTATAAAAAATTAGCTACCAACGTATTAGTTTATGGGACTACGTGATAATTTATTTATTCCTCGAATCTATGTAATATTTGTTTAAAGTCTACTTTTAATTCTTACTTCACTGTTTTCTTTATTTTCTATTTTTTTCAATTCACTTATTCTTCTTCACTTATTCATTTGCTTTTAACAATTCCTATTATGAAACAAAGTTTCTGGAGACTCCGCTTTGTTTTCCGTGAGTAATACTTAATGCGAGAACTTACATCGTTGAATGTCCATGATGGCTGGTAGTTTCCGTGGCTGTTCTCATATTGAAAAGCATTTTCATTGTTCTTTTGAGCGTATGCCCTTATCGTACATTTAAGATGTGCGAATGTCATCAACTATTCATAAATAGGGTAGACTTCGTTTTCAAATGTTACAGTCGAAGTTTCGTATGCAGAACTTTTCGTTTGTAATTATTTATGACCTCGTTGGACGTATGACGGATAAGCGGGAAGAAAAGGAAGGGACATCTGCTTCTTCTTTATGTTGTTAATCTATAGTACCTCTCTGATGAATGTGCATCGAAGTTTGTCAGTAAAGGAAAGTTCAGCTGATAGAGAAAATAATTCACTACGAATTAAGAGTATAATTGTTGCTGAATGTCAATGTTGCCTTGGGAAATTGTATAAATGGTAAATACAATATTCAGAAATTTCATGAGATTTTACACCTGTAGTTTATGAATTACAGGTTTCACTGTTTGAATTGAAATATATAATTTTATATAAAATTTTATTACCCTTTCTGCAATATTTCTAACTGCGTGGTTACACAGTGATATTAATACTTGCGAGGTGATGTGACATGTTGTCATGTTAATACTGTTGACATTAATAATATATAGATCCATCAGATTTCTTTCTAACATATTTTGCAGTTTAGATATACATGTGTAGTTTCAAAAGCTTATGTTATGGCAATCTTTCACCTTACGTTGCAGTATAACGTATTACTATACGTCATGACTTTTCTGCGTCATTATACTATATAT
>KQ435861.1:11865-22647 GCA_001276565.1 Melipona quadrifasciata
CTACAGAGTTGGGCAGAAATCAATTATTAAATGGTAATCATAGTAATCGAAATCGTCAATCGATTAATTGTTATTAAAATAAATCAGTAATCTTGCTTAATTTTTGTAATCATGAGTAATTTTTAAATCATTACGCAATTAATTTATATGTTGACACAATCTGTTATTTTTTCACATTGTAAAACATGTTCAGACGTATTAACTACGGTTATGCTATAACTAAGTGTTACTATTGGAGTTTGTAGCTTGCAATTTGAATAGTAAATTAAGACCAGAGAAAATATCCACTTTTTTCTCTGCATTATTGTATTATTATTACATTTATAATAGTTCATAATAATTTGTAATAATTTGTAATAATTTGTCAAATTTTACAATTCTCCGATATATTTTTAATATAAAAACGAGTCTGTATCGTAACGAAGAATTTCAAAATTTAGATCATTCAGCAAATCATATAAAAGATTGTGCCAATAACGACTCAAGAACTACACAGACGAGACTATCAACTATAGTTGATGGAAGATTTTTTGAATATTAAAATTATAGGATGTGTACATTCCAAAATAATGCAAATATTAATTATGTAGTTTCTACAAAATATACACAGTGCTGTACCGATATAATTGCAATCAAAAGTGTCATCATCAAATCATTTTACAATTAGTGATTATTAAATTAATCATCATCTTTAATTACAATAATTTTGATTATTTCCATTATGTATTAATTAGTGATTACTGATTATTTGATACGTGATCAATATTTTAATTCCACACTAATTAATAATTAATTTTAGTAATTAATTTTTATTCTTACCTAACTTTAATCGGAGTACGTAAAAAGTTTTTTTGGAAATATGGATTGAAAATATGCATTTTAACGCGATAAATTTCACAGTTTTTGGTACGAAAAGATTGAAACATTTGGCTAAAGTTTCATTTACATATTAAATTAAAGATTAAAATAGGTAACTCGGAATTTTTTCAGATTTTTTTGAAAACTCAATAGAATGAAAACGGGTGTTTTAGGCTATATCCTAATTGAATATCGTACGGCAACAAAAATCGTCAATACGACAGAGTCCATGTACGTTTAACTGTTTTGATCAATATCGAAAGAATGATGATCCACAACGATTAATATCAAAAATGTTTTTAATAGGTTCAAAGTCGGTCCATTTAATTCACAAAAATTTTATTCCACGTTCTTTGCTTATATTCGCAAATAGAACAATCTCCTGTTAATTATAATTTGTCACGTAAATTTTCAAATTCGATATTTCTGAAAATGAAAGTTTTAGTGAAAGAACTTTAATCTTTCTTTTTGACTCAGTTTTTCACGTAGGATTATCTCCTATTCGGAGGCATTGCATATATATATATTATCACTCTTCTCTGAAATAATATCAGAAGTTTTAGTGAACCGAAGAACAAAGTTGTGAATCAAAGTTCTACAAATAACACGGGGATAAATTTAGAAAAATTTATTATTGGAATTGATTTAAAGCAAAAGCAATTTGTTAAAATAAATTTAGAACGAATCGGAGTAAATAGAAAACATAATATCACTCTTGCGATTGCACAAAGTTAAAAAAAAATGCTTAAAATGTTAAAATTCAGAGTTTCTTAGATAAAATAAGGGTTGCCTCATTAAAAAGATAAAAGAAAGAAATGTCCCTTGTTATTGACGAAGTTTTCCTAAAAGAAAACAAAAAAGAGAAACCGGTGCCGATATAATTAATGTTTTCAAAGGGAAATTACATCGATTTCTTCTTTCAATTTTGTAATATCATTCGTTGAATGATAATTCATGCGAAATTTCTCGAGCCGATTTCTTCTTTCAGCTTTGTAATATCATTCGTTGAATGATAATTCATGCGAAATTTCTCGAGGAAGAACGACGTACTCTTTTATACAAAGTGAAAATTGTACTTTGTTTCACTATCTTACGAGCGGAGAAAATGATTATATTATTTTCCTACTGTATTTGGTTGCAATTATATTTAATTGCCAGTAAATATTATCCTCGTCTTTGTTTAAACACTGCTTCAGATTCACCACATTGTTCGTGACGAAATATTTTCAATTTGCACGCGTGTACCTATTGAATCTAACCTAATTTAGGGTTGAATTCGATCAGAGGGAAATGATTTGAAAACGATCCGATTGGAAGGATCAAAGATGAATTTTCATTACGTAAAAAACGCGTTTTAGTTTCGAGCGTTTCACGTTTCGTGAAATTCTCAGCGTGCAACAGTAATAATAATAATAATAATAATAATAATAATAACAACAATAACAATAAAAACGTCCAAGGACAGAGATTGTTCGTTCGTCTGCGCAACTGATTTCAAGATTCGCTTTTCTGCTACGGCATTGTTCAATAAGTTTAAAAGAGAGGCACTGGGAACGCTTATATTGCTATGAAATCTGGAAACTATAGCGGTGGAACAAATTTCTGGCAGCGAGTCCTGGACGTGGCACGCTTCTGAGATACTGTTAAACTCTTCCTTCGTTCGTTTCACGACTCGTTTCACTCGTGACCACGGCCAATCTCGTCGTTGGAGATTGAGAGAGAGATACGATGATCAACATTCGCTTTTTTATGGGACTAGCCTTCTCCGTAAGATATATCCTTCATTTTACTACGTTCTTTCCGGGTGGGAGAATAATACTTTCAATCAGAATGACTGTTTCTGTTTCTTTTAATACTGTCGTACCACGTCCGGTTTCAAAATTCACTTTTGTTCATTTAACTTTATGAAAATTCTTGCATTACCTGATTAATCAGTTTTCAATTTTTTCCTTTCTTTTCGCTAGTTTTTTCATTGAAAAATATTTATCGTCTGACGTGTCATTCGACCGATTGATATGTTCACATATTTCTATAAAGTTGTTTACTTGGAAGCCTAGCTCTGAACTCAACTAAAATCTGAACAGTTTAAATGCACTACTAGCGACAAAATTTCTAGAAAAAAATGAATGACATTAGTTGGAACTATTCAAAGTAACAAAAGAAAATTATCAAAACTTGCAAAAACAAGAATGCAAGATATGTTTCTCGACAGTAGGTTACAAATTAAATGACTGTACAATTTATGAGACCAAATGCAGGAGAAAAGTTATGATACCAAGTTCGAAGCATAAATATGTAAAAATTCAAAACAAAACAAAGCGAATATCATATCCAAATAACATACTGCAATAATATTAAAATCAACGTCGTTCTAAGTGATCAAAGTACATTGTAATTGGCGAGAAAGTTTTGTGCATTATTTTTTACAATAAATTACTAATTCAATAAATATTTCTTTCAACAAAAACAACACCGTTTATTTCACAATCAGTGAATCACTCAAATGACCGGTTAAAATAAAAACAGGTATGTGTAAAATGGCGATACGATTAGTGTTAAAAGGCTCGATTGATCGTAGTTTATTATTTAACGTGACTTTTGCAAATTTTATTTATACGGTTATATTCTCTTGAACAATAATTATATTTGGACTCATGGTTTGTGATATATTGTTGATGTTAATTATTGGTATTTATTGATCTCTGATTGTAGGAAGTTACTGACTTCAAAAAATATATAAATCGGAAAATTTAAAGATTATTTCTCTCACTGTGTGATTTAATTCGAATTTCAATTTAATACGTTAGTATATTAATTTATGGATTGTTTTTTGATATTCTTCAAGAAAATATTCGAATTAAAATTCTGAGAAGAGTTAGTACTGACTGTACAAGCATTTAGAATTTAGCCAACAATAACTGTTAAATCCAGTATTAGTGATTGGGATATATTAATTCCTGTATTACATATACATACATCTTCCTGTATTCCTACATATCAGTTACGTATATAATTTTGATCTTAAGAAAATTAGAATTATCTTTTCTTTTAGAGAGAATATCAAGTCTTGCGCATTTCTCAGGAAACGAAAATTTGTTTCTCAATAACGTTACAATTTTAGATTTTCTCATGTATGTACAATGTTAAATGTAGAGAAATTGTCTACATTTTACACAGTTATATTTATAATACACAGTCGTATAACAATCCAGTTCACTTTGAAAGCATGAAGCTTCCTTTGACTACCTACATCAGTTTTTTTCAAAGACGTTTTGTTCCTGAAAATTGTGAAAATTCAGGCCCCTCTGAAAATATTGAAAAATTTTTTTTATGACTAAATCTTAATTTTTTTATGAAGATTGAAATTTTCTTTTTCTAGCGATCTCTTAAAACTTGCAATTTTTCTTCATTAAGGTTAAATGGGGCAAAATTAATTTTTAACTCTGATATTCAAGATTCGATAAAATGGCATAAAAAAATTTTTTTAAGGACAAAATAGTTTTTTTTTTAAATTAAATTTCTATAAAAAACTAAAAAAAAAGGTTTGAGAAATTTGTATAAAAAGAAGACTTCAATCTTTAAAATTATAACAGATTTAGTCATGAAAAAGAAGTTTTCATCGATTTTGCATGCGTTTAAATTTTCACATTTTTCGATAACAAAAGTGTTCTTGCTGCAGGATGCAAAAACATTTTTGGAGAAAAGAAACTCAAGATTGCCAAAGTAGAGGCTTCGTGTTTTAGAATGAGACCAATTAGATTATTATGCGATTTTATTTTACAAAGTTTACAATATTGATGATTTTTAGGAAATATCGAATGCGGTTTTTTATCCCCCTCTGTACGCACTACTCTTCGATAAAGTTTCCGTATCTTTTATAATAGTGTACAATAATTATGATTGTTGTAACAAAAACAAACTAACCAATAAGATAAATGGAATATTACACAGCTGTTGTGTCACAGATACGGGTATGTGGACAAAATCTGCTATAGTACCGACAAATTTTTTCAAATATCTCGATAATTATTCATAAATCTACAAAAAATAATTTTTCGGTTTCAACGATGTAAAATATTTCCGAAATGATAAGTTTGGATAAAAGATTTTGCTTCTTAGATGTTGTAAAGTAATGATAGTTATTTGAAATTATGTTGTAAAATAGCATGGTAGTTTGGGATGATTATTGCCATGCCAAATGTTTATCTTTTACGTTTTCTATGACCTATTATTAACGTGTGTAAAGTTTTTTTTATTTCACAGAAATTTAACAAAAGAAATAATTATACAAATTTTTAATACTTAATTTAAAAAATTGAAAAATACTTTTGTAATTTCGATCATTGGTCACTGTTCGAATCGCCCAAAGTTTCTTCCTTTCGATGGAATTAGGTAAGTCATTTTGCGGGAGTCTACTGTAATTACTATAATGCAATCTAAATATGTATATAATTCAGAAAATTTTAATTTGCAATGCCATTTAGCTAGTGATAGGTAGCGTATAAAGAAATGTGCAAGAAGATACTCAAAATTTCTCAAAATTAATATTCTCCCTTTTTTCCTTGGACTCTTCGTATTAGATTGTTTAAAAAATTGTAGCATACACCTCCATTCAAAAATCTTGGATCACTTTCATTTTTAATATTCAGTACTTATCGTGGATTATTGTGTGATAATATTGTATATGATACAATAGATGAGCAATACATAATAATATAATAACACAATACATTATACTAACAGAGAGAAAAATAATGTACTATATTATTTTTATTTTATATTTAGTTCAAAATATTTTTCATATTCATTGTATTTAATTGTATTGTATAAATCGTACTTATTGTAAATACAACAATTTACATTACATATTGCATACTGTGTATATAATTTATACTTTTCAATTGCGTAAATATATAGTTGTTGTACATGATTTATAATTCATATTTATTGTACTATTTTCATTACATAAATGTGGTATTTTTCCCAGGATTTCTGAACGAGTAAATTCAATAAACTTCTGGGTATGTCGATCATTAGATGACGTCACTATAGGAGCGGCTGTCTAGACTTGATGCATCGTGTAATCATATGTTATCTTCGCATGTTTCACGTGCATTTTTTTTTTTTTTTGGTGATTGTCGTTGCAGCAGTTGCGATATAAGGGATGATGGATTTATATATGGACTCTAGCTAATGATCGTAATTGATACTAATTAACAAACAAATGATTAGATAATTGGATATAAACTGTTAGGTTGTGTAATAAATTCGTCTCTTGGTTTTTGATGATATTAAAACTATGCATTATAGAAAAACCAATGGACAATATACAGCGAACAAAAGTATTCGTACAGTGAAGAAATAATAAAAATTGTCGTTAAAAACTCGAATAATTTTATTTTAGTAAATATTATGTAGTATTTATACTAATAGTTAAGAGAAATAAATATATAAGGATGGAGTTTATATTCCATGTGTGTGATTCAATACTTTATTTAAATGCAAATTCAGAACAAGATAATATTTTAAGTGGACTTGTGTCTTCCTTCTAAATGTCAAAATTTGCAATGAAGATTATTTTGTTCAGCTCTTGTTAATTCCATACTACAAAATAAACATGATGAGGATGTGCATCCACGTGTTAGTTTTTCAAAATCTCCAGTAGGTTCGTCAACAATTCCAAAATAAAAGTGGGAGTCAATATTTAAATTACTTTCTCTGTACAATCATTCGAGTGGATGATTCTTTGGCTCTATAACTTTCGTTAGATGTCGAATCTGTATCCTTGTACAGTTTGATTATGGGAATAATTCAAGTACATTATCGACGTTACCAAATAATTCAAATACAACGGAAGATAAAATGTTTGCGACAATGTGCTTTCCCTATTTTCTTTCAATTTTAGTTTCGTCAAATTTACTTTCATCTTTCATTTTCACATTTTTCTCACACACGTACGCTGTATATAATTTGTATGTGATTAATATATAGTTGTTAATTAAGCCTTGGACGATTTTGACAATTGTAGCTACAATAGAAGCTACGTAAAAATGTACTTACATGTTACATCAAAATATACATGTTCAGAAGAAAATTTTTTTAAAAATAAAACGAATCTATTAATCCTTGATTTCTAGATATAATGAGAGCTAAGCTAGCTAAGGTTTCACTGTATACATATTGCGCATTTTATGGTATTTAATGGAAAAACTACCGCTATTTTATTCATTTTTTATCTCATACGCTGTACGTAACGCCAAAAAAGTAAACATAAACCTGTTTGTATGCGTTGTTGTAATTGTAATTACAACTTTCTCTGTATCTAAAAGTGTAACTAATTGCTTCTGTACATTTCTTTTAGAAAACCATCACCAATTTTTCTAACACATTATCAAATAACAGTTGCTCCTCGAATGTTTCTAATTATCCAAGAATCTTACTAGTATTTTTAAAAATTTTTACTTTTTACTTTATTTTCATCGGTGGGACGAATTCCTATTGTTACATAGCTGTGATGATGCAATAACGTATTAATTTTGTATCCAAAAGTAAAGACAATAGTCACACTTTTAATCATTTCAGTAACCACGATTTAAAAAAGAAATTTACATCAAAGTTCCAAGGTGGTTAATTAAAAACATGAATGAGACATGAAGAGATGTCAGAGAAACAAGAGAGAAAAGAAGGAATGAAAAGTTTAGGTGACATTGGAGATAATAGTTTTGCAGCAACTAGAAATCTTTCTGGCTAGTGTAATTGTTAACCGTGTGACAAATTTTGGCTATTATGGGATTACTACTAAATCCAGTTTTGTAATATCGTACGTAAAACACAGCTGACTGTCTAATGTGATTAGATACATTAACGGTTCTTCCTCTTTTTTATTTATGAAGTTAATTCTATATTTATGAATCTAAATCTGTTATACTTGATTTATATATTCGTATATTACATGTACTGGATGTGTATTTTTGCAACATTCTGATTTTCCATAAATGCATAAAATTCGCATTCTGTTATATTTTGAATAGGGATGAGTTACTCGAAACCCCTCGAAATTCAAGAAAGTCTCAAATTTTGAGAATTTTTTCGTGATTCAAAATTTTCAAAACTCGGATGAGAAAAGGAATAAAATCAGTGAATAAAAAATCATTTGCAATGTGAATAAAGAATGTTCATTGCGTACGCTTGGTGATCAGTTTTTATTTTTCAGAGTAACAATAAGCAAGTGTAGAGCGGTCAATCATAATTTTCGAGGGATATTAATACAAAATTTTAAAAAATTATCAAAAGAATATCTTATTACAGCATTAACAGTATACTCTGAAAGATTTTCGGGTGTCAGAGCATTCCTAGACACTAAGAATCTGGACTTGATATTTTGTTTAACTGTAGCCAATAAAAATTTAAAAGTGTTAACAAGAAATTCTTTTACGAAATAAAATCAACAGTTCAAGTTTCGAGAGTTTTGAAACTTAGTAAAGCTTCGGATCCGAGTTTCGAGAATTTAAACAACGTTCTATGTTAAAGCTATTTTATCATATTTTTTATTTGTTTATCTTACTCTTCAAGTAGTGCACTATGATACATTACTGGAGCGCTATAATGCAATACGTTATGCTATAGTAATATTAAAATTATCGACGACTAAAGTCTAAAATTTCCATCAGAGACATTAAAGTAAAAATGCGAAATTTTAAAATACGATAGTAGACAAATTTTGTAACTTTATAAATATAAATCGAAGAGAATTCAATTTTAATTTTAATTTCTGCGACAATTTTAAATTTCAACGTAAGAAACGCTATTTTTTGTAAAATTGTGTGAATGTGGACGTTGGAAATTTGCGAGCATTTTGTGCGAATTGGGAGGGTGATAGAAAGAAATTTTCGCCGTTTTGATGCAATTTTATTTACTGGAAACGAATTTCGAATTTGATATCGCGAAACGAATTTCCGATTCTTCTCGTACGGTGGAAGAGAGTTACGAAGAAGACGCGAAAGAGTTGGAGACCAGAAATTTCTTTCTGAAATCCAACTGTGTCTCCATCGTCCGGTTTCAATCCTTGTTTCGAACTCTCGACCTGGTTAACAGAATAAAGGTCCGTCTGTATAACCGAGCATGCACGTGTCGATTATGTTTCATTACTATTCTTGATTATTTATTAACATATATATACACACATTAAGGAATATTTTCCAAGTGCAAAGATATTCAGGCTACAATACAAAATTTGCAAATATTAATGAATTGAAAAAATATGTTGTAGAGAAATGGAAAGAATTAAGCCAAAAAATAATTTAAAAAAACTATACGAATATAAATCTTTGAAAGTACCTGCCGTTATTTAATTTAATTATCAAATGTCGTTTCTTTTGTTTTCATTCATTGCTTTTCACGAAATGTGCCATCTTTTTCATCAGCTAAATATCACTTATATTTCCATTTTCTTTTTTGATAATACAAAATCTATTTCAAAATGTTTGATTTATGTTAACTTATACATGTTGATAAAAACACTACAGAAGAATGTGTATAAAAAAAATTTTCTATCGTTTGTTTAATAAAAAGAAATTGAATCACTTTTAGAGTGTGCTATCTTTTTGTTCCGGGGTGTACAAAGAGT
The DNA here is from genome assembly GCA_001276565.1 of Melipona quadrifasciata. Taxonomy (NCBI): domain Eukaryota; kingdom Metazoa; phylum Arthropoda; class Insecta; order Hymenoptera; family Apidae; genus Melipona; species Melipona quadrifasciata. The sequence continues at coordinate 21,350 of KQ435861.1, forward strand.
GCAAAATAAAAAAGGGCTTGCGACAGACTCAACGATATATTATTATTAAATTTTTGGACAGTTAAAAATTGTACGACGCAAAACGTCTTTATCTAGTCTAAAAAATTGTCTATACTTTAAATAATACAACAATTTTATTAAAAAACAATCCAGCTGGCTTCATTTTAAAGATTAGTTTTTTTCAAAGTTGTTGTTGCACCGTCTTATAAGTAAGAAAGCAAGGATAATTTTGTTTACAAAAATTGTAAAAATTGAAACCTTAAAAAATTTTCTTCACTAACTCTATTATTGCTTGAAGATCGAAGCCTCCTCTTTACAATGATCCTATGAAACTTGCTATACAATTTTTCTTCATTTTATTGGACTTTGATCATTAGGATCAAGTGGCAAAACATTAGAATTTCTTAAATTTTCGACTTTGATATTCAACATTCAATAAAATGGCCAAAAAAAAAAAAAAAAGAAAAATTGTAACAGCCAGTTTTAAGGAATTTTTGTTAAAAGGAAAACTCAATTTAAATTTTCGAGATTATAGTAGATCCAGTCATAAAAAGAATTTTTCAGTGAATTTGGAAGTGTTTTCGACAACAAAAGTATTCTTGTTTTTTCACCTGCTGCGTAATGTAAAAATATTTTATATGAAAAATTCAACATTTTAAAGATAGGCCGACTCTATTATCGTACGATTTTGCTTCGCAAAGTTTAAACAGTCCAAAGTATGTCTATAGTATGTCTAAGTATGTCTGACTAAGTCCACAGTATGGCTAAAATAATTTTTTATTGAATATAGTTTCGTCAAATACTTTCATCCATCTTTGTATGACGTTTTAAGAGACCGATCGATATTTTTACAAGGGGAGACCGGTACATTGAATGATTTATTTGGTAAATTTTTCGGTAGATGCTGTTAAAGGGAGAAAGGATCAAATATTTCTGCAACACTTATTAGTTTAGTCTGAAGAAAATTAATTAATAGCAGTCACTCTGGAAATTACCGGGTAAATAAGGTCAATAAAGACGTTCTATGTTATAATAAATGAAGTTACGCGTCGAACGACATTTCTCCTCATCAAACGTATTAACACCCTGTGGAAGTAAATGCGTACTTATGAAGGAGTTAAAATAACGAGTAAATTAAACGTTGATTTTACGATCCAAGAACTGATAATCAAACTGTGACAACTATATATTCTTTAACGAGTTCTTTCATTACCATTGCGATATTAAAAATTGTGAACTAATTATCGCACGTAACTATAGTATAATATTATAACAAAAAATAAAATAAATATAATAAT
>KQ435861.1:90043-104888 GCA_001276565.1 Melipona quadrifasciata
GGCGAGATTCTGTTGGAGAAATGTAGAATTTGAATTCTAATATACGAGAGAAGAATATGAATTTACAAAGTAATGAACATATTGAAAAAAGCTCGCTTAGGAAAAAGTGAAATTCAAGAATCAAACAATCACCAATCAAAAAACGACAAGCGAACAAACATGTTGAATGTACACAATGTACAATATGATCTGATCGAATTCCTTAAATTTTACAATGATTAATGACAACTGAACTGCGAATTTTTATCCATTTATATCCAAATTTTGAAATATGAAATTGTACATAATTCAATGTTTAGAAATATGCAAGAAAAATGGAAAGAAATATGTAGAATATATTCAGAGAATATATTTTATATCTAATATATAAAATATATTCAATGAATATATAATTATAATTCAACGAAATATATAAAATATTGAAAGTGCAGTGCTTTTTATAATACTGTAGATAAAACAGTTATCTATTTTTAATACTGTAGATAAAATAGTTATCTACTTTTAATACTGTAGATAAAACAGTATTCCCAAAAATCTGAATTTGCATAAAAAATCCGCAGTCCAACAGTGACTTTACTTTCACAATGCTTGTGCATTGTTGTCAATTCAGATTCATCATGAACGTGAAGCTGTTTACCGTCATGGGTATATCCTGGATCGCAGAGATCATCTCCTCGCTACTGACCAAGTACACCACGTTTCCGTACAGGGAGGAATTCTTCTACGTACCGGACGTGGTCAACAGTCTTCAAGGTGTCTTCATATTCGTTTTGTTCGTGGTGAAGCGACGAGTTCACGAAGCGTTGAGAAAACGGTTTGTCCACGGCGGCTCGAAGAAACGGTGTGGAGTCAGCCAGGGAAATTCGACGCTCCAGGATCCGTACAAAGTGAAAAAGAGCGCGAGTAACAGCACGTTAACGTCCAGCTTCGCGGTCAGTTCGACTCCTTGACCAAAAAGGGGAAAATTCCAGGTTACCAGGGATCACGTTTCAACCCAAAGAAATTCAATATCATTGTCAGCTGCAACGAAGCTGCGAAAAGTTTTTCCTTAAATCTCGTAACCGTTATTTGCAATGAAAAACATTTTAGTCTTCATATAATCTTTTTCATTCTGGGTTATAACAGTTGTGGTCCTTGTATTAATTGCAAGTTTCGAGACGAGTCAAGTGAAACGTAATCTCTATGTTTATTAATCTATTTTGTCAGTTTCATGGTCTCACTTTAATTCTCATTCCTTCTGTATTTTTGCCATTTTTTCCATGCTTGAAATCGTTCAGGAAACACGTTTCCGTTTTGTTGATAAAGCATGAATTTAAATGTATGTCTTCGTATCAGCTGTTTCTATAAGAATATATATATATGTATGTATATATATTCTATATAACAAAATGTCCATGTTTAGAGTAAAATTTTATAAATTCAGAACAGAAAACAAAACTTTGATGAGAAAACGATAAAGAAAAGATCTTAGTATTATAATTGTCAAGTTTATAATCGTACGATTTTGTCTTTTTCTACAAAGTTACAAGAATTTCAATATTTACCGAATATTAATGGAAGTCATCGTATATTTTCAATCGTGGGAATAGAAAAAAATTCTAGGCCAAGGATCCTGGCCAAGTGAGTACGATGTTTGTGGAATATTTGAATAATTGAATTTTTGGACAAAAAGTTTCAAACAGGCATCATTATGCACCTCTTTGTGCAGTTTTAAATTTTTCCAATCATAGTTAGAAAAATTGGAATAGAAATTTGTTCAAATATAATACCAAATACTCAACTTTTGATGTTTTATATATTTTTATGCAGTATCAGTAATCTCCGTATTTATGTATTTCGAAATTTCCCATAAACGCATAAAAATCCGCAGTCGAATCGTGACGCAAAATCCAGAACCACTCAAGGAATGTTTCGAATGTTTTCATGCTTGAAGAAAATATTAGCAAAAAAGATAAATTTCTAATTTATTTTGCTGACTTGCAATTTTTTTAATATGACTTTTTTTTAAGAAACAACCATATAATATTTTCAACTTTCCCTGATTGACTTTTTGTTTTAATGATAAAATTAAATTCTTATCAAAGAAAGGATAGCTAAGTTAGAAATTTACCGTAAAAGTATATATTGATTATTTTGAAGGCGAATTTGAAAATAGAAATTGGTGGATAAATATAAAGATTGTGTCTTATTTGACCTGTTATGGAACTTTTTAGGTAGAATACAGATCGATAGGTGCATAAAATGTGCAATTGGTCTGTTCGACTTTTGAGAGACTGGTACTTCATCTTTTTCATAGAAGTATTGTTTGTTTCTTGCACTCTTCATTGTCATTTCTTGCATTTTCATTGTCAATCGTGACTGAATATAGTGAATTATTCAAAAAAAAAAAAAAAAAAAAAGATTTTTGGCATTGTTAGCAATCGATATTAACGAAATTGAAAGGGGATTAAACATTGTGAATTCCTGCAGAAAAGACAAAATTAATAGGGTGTAAGAAATATTGGATTTTTATCGAAGTATTCAGCTTCTACATTTCAATCGTATCTTCACTGTCGTTTATTTTTAATCATTATTAGACTGCTGATTTCTATGCATTCGTGAGAAGTTTGAAGACGCAAAAATGCACGAAAATGTATTTAGTTTGCAAAAGAATACAAAATGTTTAAAGTGCTGCGATAGAGAAAAAAATTAATAAAGAGAAAGCAATCTTTTACCTAATTTTCCTTTCCTGAATTTTGTTTATAAAAATATGAACTCGCACAGTATGAAAACGCACAGTCTAGTCATTATAAATTGTTTTTAATATTAAGAAATTAAATATTGCAGAGATTCTGTAAAATTGATCGAGAAAAAAATCTTGACCGAAATAAACGAGAAACTTTCCAGAGAAACTCCTAATTATTACCCTTCATGTTGAATTGACACAATGGTAACAAAAAAAAAAAAATACCTGTGATAAATAACGATAAATAACTAAACTTGCGAATTTTTTTTATTAACGATAAATGGAGTAAATTTTCATTCAATTAGATATAAATTATTTTCAGATATGTGTTCAATTTTATATCGCGATTTCACACATCTTGTACACATCTTTTTGCAAGAAAAGTGTGTCAAATTGACGAATGAGACTAGATAGCAAAATATCAGGGATCGAAACAAATAGTTATTTTCGTTGTTAAAATGTTCTTTTCGAACTTGTACGTTTCATTTGAGAAGATATTTGTTGGAAATGTTATAAGAATAAATTGTGCTTTTCGGAAAATTTTTAAAAAACGTTCTCGTGAAATTGATGCTTTAGAATCTGCGTAATAAAAATTCGGCGGAAATATATTATTTTGGAATGTTTATTGAGAAAGTTCCATAATATAAATAAAAATATCAAACTGTCAGGTATTACTTTCATTTGACAATATATAATATTATAGAAAATTCAAATTATTGTAATTGCACTGCAATTTAATCTAAGTCTCTCGATCTTATTAAAAAGTCCCATAATTTTTTTAATCTCTGTAAAATGCGAGAATTAAACGAGAAGAACGAAATAATACACGTTTTCGATAAGATGCTAATTTTCTGAAATTTTGTTTTATATTTCCGATAGTGATTGTATCAGCGCGACGGTGAATCGTAAAGACTGCTGCCCGCTTCGCTGAGGTTCTCTCGTTTGGCCTTTTACCGCCGTCGGAGAGATATTATGAATGCCAGTTGCAGGTTGTTAAGACGTATATTTGGTGAAAGTTACATAATTGTTACTTGCGTCTGTGATGTGTAAGACGTGTCTCGGACGAACTGACTGTACGGATTGACTCTAGCAGACTGTCTGTCGCGTGTTAGGAGACGGAACTTTTATGTGTAACGAAATGTGTCTACGTGACTTCTTGGTGCTAGCTACGACGTCCTTTGTTTACCCTTTAAGAAACGTTCTTGGAATACTCTAATCTTGCCTCACAGGGTAAGACAAAGGTCCCATAGATAGACGCGTGCCAGGGCATCTGGCACTTCTCTGCAGGTTAGAGTATTCCAAGAACCTAGCCTGAGTGTTCTGTTCTGATCCAGAACATGCCGGTCCCCCTTGACCGGTCACGGTCAACAATGCCTGTTCGCGACTGTGTATTTGTGTAAAGGAGTGAGTGATGTGTATTGTATGCTATTTCCATATACAGTGATATCTGGACTAATTGATTGATGCTAGGTGTGACCGTTGCGTTATGCTTGATCTAATTCTACGGGTAGTGGTGCTAAATGTCGGATGCAGCGTTTGTATTCGCCGCATCGTTTTACGTGTTGCCACATGCTTATGCTACTGATTGTTGTATTGGTAACATCTTTCTCAGCTATGCTGATCGGTACGTCTCCGATTAGGAAATGGCTAGGGGTCAATGCCGTGAGGTTATTCGGGTCAGCGGATATGGGAGTAATAGGCCGAGAGTTCAAAATGGCTTTGATTTCGATGAGACACATATTCATTGCTTCGAGCGTTAGTAATTGATTTCCTACAGTTTTTATAAGATGTCTTTTCATTGATTTTACCGCGGCTTCCCAAATCCTTCCGAAATATGGTGCGCGTGGTGGGATAAAATGCCACGTTACCTGTTCTCTTGTTAAATAATCGCGAAGGATCGCATCTGTACTATCGATTAATTATGAAAGTATCTTCCGCAGATCATGATTCGCGCCTACAAAGGTGTTCGCATTGTCAGAAAATAGATGTTTCGCTTTTCCGCGTCGTGCAAGAAATCTTTTTAATGCTGCTAAGAAGGCAGTGGTTAGGTCGCTTACCAGCTTTATGTGTACCGCTTTTGTGGCAAAACACACAAAGATGGCCACATATGCCTTTATTGCCTTGGTATTGCGCTACTTTTTTCTTTTATGAGGATTGGATTGCAGTAATTCATGGCCGTGGTTACGAAGGGAAGTTCAAATGTCACGCGCTCGATGGGAAGGTTTCCTATTTGGTATGTGTGTAGTGTCGGTTTTGTTCTGCGGCAAGTCATGCATGTCCTGATATATTTTTTTACCCCTTGAATGCCGTCGATTGGCCAGTACTTTTGTCGGATGGCGTTTAAAGTCGCTTGAGCGCCTGCATGAAATTGATTAATGTGGTGCTGTTGAGTAATAAGTTTCGTAATGTGGTGATTTGCCGATAATATAATCGGTTGTTTTGCGTCCGATGTGATGCTCGCGCGCGCGATCCTCCCCCCCCCCCAAACGAAGAAGTCCAATCTGATCCACGAAGGGAGTTAGTGCGCGTAATCTGCCCCTGTATTTTATCCTTAGGTTCGTAATGTTTACTATGTCGTCTGCGAACTCATGGCGTTAGACTATTCGTATTATTCGCATGATTGCTGCTTGGACTTCGTTGATAGTCAAGGGTACGTGAATTTTAGGAGACTTGGTAGTGTTATGGTAAAAACGACAGCAATATGCAATGGTGCGTGCTAATTTCTGTATTGAAGAAAATCTTTGAATTATATCTCGATATGAATCTAGCGCTATGTTTAATACGGTCATTGTACGTTGCTTCGGTATTTCAATGTGAGTCAATGTCTGTATCGGTCACGTGTCTCTATTGTCGGTTAACCATATCGGTCCATTATACCAGAGGCGGTTGTTAACTAGCTCGATGGGGTCCGTGCCTCTGGAAAGACTGTCCGCGGGATTATGCTGTGATGTTACGTGTCGCCATTGCGAAAATTGTGTCTCTTGTTGGATCTGAGCTACTCTATTCGCTACAAAGGTTTCGAATGTGTGGGGTGACGTTTTAATCCAATGAAACATAATCATGGAATCGGTCCACAGGATTGTTTCTTCTGTTGGTATTTTTAACGCGTTTAGCGTGTTGGTTACTAGTTTGATTAATAGTACGGTCGCGAATAGCTCAAGTCGTGGCAGAGTTCGCTTGAGGGGAGCTACCCGAGATTTAGAACAAATGAGATGTACGGAGGTGACGCCTGATCGATCAGTTGATTACAGGTATACAGACGCACCGTATGCCCTTTGACTGGCGTCGCAGAACCCGTGCATCTGTATGTGTATCGCGTTGGCTCTTACTATTCATCGCGGAATAGAGTGCAAGTGCATCTTCGTACGTATCCGCGCACGTAATGAAGTTGTCCATGTAAAAATCGGACTTGAACGTCGCTGCGGCTCTACTGTACCCTTCTGCTTCGTCGGCTGCGAGTTGGTGTAACTTTCGGTTCGCAAGGTGCAGAGGCTATCCCGAATGTCACTGTGTTCAGCTAATAGGTGAGTAATGATTTCGTCGGATCGTCCCGCCAGAGTATTTTTTAGTAATATCTGTCGGATGGGTCTACTTGTATCTGTCTGTACATTTTTGCAATGTCCGCGGTAATCACGAATTTGTGTTTCCAAAATCGTGTAAATAGTGTGAATAAGTCACCTTGTATGGTCGGTCCGGTCATTAATGTGTCCGAGTGCGAGTCCGGTCGACGTCTTTGCTGATGCGTCGAAGACTACGCGTAGTTTTGTTGTCAGACTGTCCTCTTTTCGCACAGCATAGTGAGGCAGGTAGTAGCCTTCGGTGTTTGCCCCTTGTTTGACCCTTGTCATGTGACCAAGAGTTTCGTATTCCTAAATGAATGCTCGATATTGTTCGCGTTGTATGGGTTTACGAGCTAATGCGTAAGGGTCCCCTAACTTGTGTATCTTATAAAGTTAAAAGACAACCGAACGATGTATCGCCCCTCTTGAAGATCGCGTCGCGCATGCTGGGTATAATAACTCTCACATAGTTTCTCCTCCTCCGAAAGTGAATGGGATTGAGGATCCTCATCGACTTCCCAGAATTTTGTTAGCTGTTCGTGTACTTCACTGGTCGTCACGTAACACCTGATTGCAGGTGCATTTGTGTGCGCAGCTCGATCTCCGGTCACGACCCATCCCAGCAATGTTTTTTACAAGCTTATCGCGTTATGCAAATGTACCTGACCGATGCACAGTAATTTCCAAAATATCTGTGCCCCTAACAAACCGTCGATACTCGATGGCGCATGGAAACCCGGATCCGCTAGCTTTATGTGCGTGGGAATGTGAAGGTTTTCCCTTTGTAATGGTTGAGAAGGAAGGATGTCTAAGATGGAATCCGCGATTAGAAGTTCTAATGATTGGATAAACCCAGAGGTACGCGATTGTATTTGTGCAGTCGTACGTTGATTTATGTATGACGTCATGGTATGCATGCCAGTGATGGGTAGTTGGATGGGTTGTGTGGGCAGTTGTAAACGTTTTGCAAATTTAGCGGTGATAAAATTTGCAAACGGGAACATGAATCGAGCAGCACGCGACGCTGCCTGGGATGTCTGAATCGATCCCGGATATCATCTATCGCGATAGCAAACAATACTCGAGGTTCGACAGCTGTTTTCAAGCAGTTCATGTGATCCTGCGTTGGACCCTTCCCATCCGTCATCGAGTCCGGGTGCAGCATCGTGTGGTGCCTTTGTTGGCACACTCTGCATGCACCCGATCTGCACTCGGATAGTGAGTGTCCCCTGCGTAAACAATTTGTACATAACCGATGCTCTTCTACTATTTTGACTCTCTCGGCTATGGTAGATCTTAAGAATTTCTCACACGTATGTACGGCGTGATCCTGCTGGCATAGATAGCATTGAACGCTGACCTGAGTCGCGTACACGCGTGATGTAGGGAATATTCGCGTGGTAAGATCTGGAATCTCGTGGGATAAACTGTTACTCGGCAGGCGGCGCTCTCTCTATTGGTATGACTCCAAGTGATTGCAGCGATCGTGTAGGAAATCAAAAAACTCCTGTATTTCCGGAAATTGAGCATTACCTAAGTGCTCCCTCCATTTTATGTTTGTCTCATTGTTTAATCGACAGAGACAAAGATGGATGAGTAAGATGTCTGTGGACGGTTGGTCAAGGGGTCGCAATGCGCGATAATGGGCTTCGAATTGCGTGATGAAGCTACGAAGTTGCCGATGATTTTCTCTAGGAATGGCGGGCATATTGAATATCGAACGAATGTGGTTCGCGCCAATGATAGCTGGGTTTGTTATATAAGCGGTTTAGTAACTCAAAGATAGTTGGCCGAGGAATTCGCGAATGATTCGATACTTTTCACGGATTCCCCTTGTAAACACGAGCGTAAGTAAGTCAGCTTTTGGCAATTGCTCAGACGTGGATTGTCATGAATCGGTGTTCTAAATTGTTTCGCAAATCCTGTCCAATCTTCGTAGCGCCCACTGAATCGCGATAATGGTATGCTTGGTAATGTTGTCAAGCTTCGTATTTTCGACGTGGATCGTGAACTGCGACGAGTGATCTGGATTAAAACTCGCGATTGCCTCGGTGGCAGTTATGGTGTGCGTCGATTTTAAGAGGGAACGTGCCAGGGCACGGCACCGCACATAATCTAACTTTATCTGTATACGTTCTTGTAAATACTCCCCGTTCTCGTCTGCGGTATCTAATTCTGGTTGTGTTTTTAGGAACGTGACGTACTCAGACTCTAACTCGAGACTCCCTTGAAGATGTTCGGGTGACTGAGTGTCTGGGTCGTACGTTTCTAACATCTTTTCAAATGCTTGTAACTCTAATTTAAATCCTTGGCGTTTTGATTTTAACTTTCTGATCTTATCCTCAAGTGAGGGAGTTTTTTCGTGGGATTGTTAGAGATGTAAGGAAATCATGCGACGTTAAACTAGCAAGTGAGTTGTACGTTACCGATTATTGTTGATTTGGATGATGCGATGGCCACGATGTTGAAGCACGACACAGGGTGAAAATAGCTTCACTGCTGCTGTGTAGTCACTCTGAACTGTACGCAGATGTGGATCAAGCTTATCTGAGCTTGAATCCGTGCTCGGAGGACCATAATGTATCAGCGCGACGGTGAATCATGAAGACTGCTGCCCGTTTCGCTGAGGTTCTCTCGTTTGGCCTTTTACCGCCGTCGGAGAGATATTACGAATGCCTGTTGTAGGTTGTTAAGACGTATATTTTGGTGAAAGTTATACAATTGTTATTTGCGTCTGTGATGTGTAAGACGTGTCTCGAACGAATCCTGCCTCACAAGGTAAGACAAAGGTCCCATAGAGAGGCGCGTGCCAGGGCAACTGGCACTTCTCTGCAGGTTAGAATATTCGAAGAACCTAGCCTGAGTGTCCTGTTCTGCTCCAGAACAGTGATTGTATGAAAATGATAGACGAAAAAAGAAATGCACTTTATAAATGTATAGTGCACAGACTAAATATCAGAATGTATAATAGATGCAGGAATAGATAGGTATAATAATTCAGAGAAAAATGGAGAAATTCAAAAGAGACAGACTAATTGTAAGCTGAAATCAACAGGTCTTTTTCGCTTTTAAAAGAATTCTGTTCGAACTTGTATATTTCGTATAAAAAAATTTTTATCTTTATGGTATTTTTGTGGAAAAAAGTGTTTCAAAATTCTTTTGAATAATGTTCTCGTGAAACAGATGTTTTGAAAAATCTGTATAATAAAATTTCCATAGAAATAACTTGTTTTATACGTTCAATTAAATTTTTATATTCGAACACTGTTTACCGAATAGTATTCAGTATTAATATTTGCTACAAATGAAAACTATTTATTAAAAACTTTTTTGATACTTGTTCCTCCAACAGAAAAATTTTCATTTCTGTATTTTACAAATTCTATTCTGTCGGAAACTTTTATTTTTAAAAGCATTTATTTATCTGCTCTCGTTAGTATTTATAATACGAGAACATTTTTCGTAAAAGCTCTACGATCCATGTTTCAACTAGAACGTATTTAAGAGTTTCTTAACTTTTTCGATTCCTGATTGTAACTGATTGTTTTATTAAGTTGATTATAATCAAATGTGTTTGTGAATGCCAAATTGTATTTCGATAAAATTCGAACAACAATCAACATTTTAATTTTTTTAATAAAAAAAGTAACTGTTTTGTGACTCGAATGTTGTGAAATAAAAGATATGATCCGAATGTTGTGAACTAAAATGAGCAGTATAACGTAAGATGATGATTTTGTCATGAATTTAATGTATTAATTTAGTAAAATAATATCGTTTTTATTGCAGACTGACAATTGTATACATAGTATATAATGGTGTTTACTAAGTATTAAGTAAAACCACCAACCTCTGTTTATTCAGGTACTTTGAGGAATGAGTTCGAAATTAATTTTTAAACTCTTAAAACTCGAATTCAAAACTCTCGAAATTTGAAGTGTTGTTTTTATTTTGTAAGGAGTTTCTTGTTTCAAAAACTGGAATCAATACTTTTATATATAAATTTTTATTGTCTGCAATCACACAAATGCAAACAACAGATTCTTATTTAAAAATATCGGAATCTAATTGCTTCTTGTTTTTTGTCCGGATGTCCAAAAAATCTTTCAGATTGTACTGTTGATAGTAGTGTAATAAGAAATCTTTTTTTACAGATTCTTCAGATTTGGATATTTTACATAGTCATTAACGATCCTTAAACCTCCCCCCGGACTGAATGAGATTTGCCAAAACAAGTGAAAAACACGAAAACGCACTATTTGAAATTTACACGTTGACAAATTTACAAGCGGGTTCGATTACTCGTAATTAGACGAATAGCGCAGAAAATATACTAAAATAGGAGGAACAGCTTATATAATCGAAATTTTAAAGATTACTAATAGTAAATTCGAAAGGATTAAAAATAATTTTGCGACAGACACAACTCAAATATTCTTTATTCACGTTGCAATGATACTTTATATCCTTTCTCATCCAAATTTCGAGAGTTTCGAATCGCGAATAAACCGTAAGCTTTCAAATTCTCGAAACTCGACACTTTTCTGGATTTCAAATAAATATTTATTATCGTAGCTACTTACGAAGATGTGATATCAAGATTGGATTTTGAATTTTTGTACATTTGTGGGAAATTTAATTTTTGTCTAATTTTAATACTTTGAATCTTTTTTTTCACATTTGAATATTTCGGTTCATCTGATCGCCTTATTTTTACACAAAATGTTTCTTCTATAGTATGTTCTATAGTATAGTATGTATGTATTACGTTCTTCACACGCGTTCTGTTTCTGCGACAATGCTTTTAGGACGATATGTATAAAAATATTGTAAAGTACTAGATGAAGAATGTAAAAGTGCAGAAAATGCACACAATGTATAAAATTATACAATATATAGACAACAGGTATTTTTATAACATTTAATATTTAATTTTTCTTTAAATTTAATTAAATTCCTACGTAAAAATGTGAAATTGCATAAAAATCCGCAATGTAGTTACGATAATTACGTATCCCGTATTAGGAAACATAATTTGTTACGCGAACTGACAATTACAATACACAGCATTTTGAAAATATTTACATATATTTACATTTATAATATGTTTTTCGAATGTTAACCAACATGCCTTTGTGCCTTTTCACAAACTTTTAATATTTAATATTTTCATGCAAGTAACACGATTGAAATGTAATTTCATATAGTTTTGCAAACAAAGAGAAAGAAGAAAAAAAGAAATAAAATTAAATAGACCACGAGGGATCCGCAGATTGAAAAAATTTTCAAAACGGGCCATTGTGAGATAGAATAATTTCAAATACTGCAGTATAACGAGTCAATTACTCTTGTCCTAATGAATATCACCGTTGGGACTATCGTCGCGTCGACAAAGGGTCAAAGTTCACTGCACACCATTAACACTAAACGTACCGACACTTTATATACAGAGTGTCTCATTTCAATCTAAGGTTAAACAATTATCTCTGAAATTATTCGTCATAAAAAATATCCTAAATACCTTTTTTTCTTTTGTTTCTTATGAAAAAGAGATCTTAGTATTGCAGTTGTCAAATTTATAGTCCTACGATTTTTGTTTTTTTTTTTTTTACAAAGTTATAAGGATTTCAATATTTTCAATCGTGGGAATAGAAGAAAATTGCAAGGAGCCTGGTAGAGTGAATATAATGAATAATTGAATTTTTGGATAAAAAATTTCAAACAGGCATCATTATGCACCTCCTTGTGCAAATTTAAATTTTTCCAATCATAGTTAGAAAAATTGGAATAGAAATTTGTTCAAGTATTATACCAAATACTCCACTTTTGATGTTTTATATATTTTTATGCAGTATCAGTAATCTCCGTATTTATGTATTTCGAAATTTCCCATAAACGCATAAAAATCCGCAGTCGAATCGTGATGCAAAGTTCAGTACCGCTGAAGGAGTGTTCCGAGTGTTTTCATGCTTGGGGAAAAAGCATTGGCAAAAAATGGTAAATTTCTAGTTTAGCGACTTTTTCCAATTTTGGCTACAGATTGTATAATTTTTTTTTCCTCCAATAGATTTCTTGTTTTAGTGATAAATAAGAATATCTTATTAAAGAAATGGTAGCGAAATGACCGAAATTGGGAAAAGCAGCCAAACTAGAAAACTTGCCATGAAAATGTTCGCTCGTTTGTTTCGATCGTCGCGGAAACTACTCGTGCGGTTTAGCAAACGCGTTAAACGATTTGGGACGTTCTGCATGTAACAGGAATATCATGTTTCGTTGATCATCACCGATAGAAATTCGAGCGAACAATATGTCAGTCGAAAAGTCTAGAAATCCAAAGGAACAAAACAGACAAAGCGATATCGATTTGCCATTTGTTTGTCCATCGTCTGTGGCGAATCTTTGAGAAACACGCCAAAAAAAAAAAGAAAAAATATTAAGCTGAGTTAAATTGGTGATACTTTATATTATACACACGAGTCGAAGTTAAGTTGAAAAAAAGCTAACTATGTTTGTTTCATTTAATTAATTAATATAAGTAAATTATGTTTGCATTTGTAAAAAATGACAGTTAATTTTTATTTTCGTAGAATAGTAAGTAACTCTTGTTAATATTGGGACACTAAATATTTAAACTGTTATATTTAATATATTTAAACTGTTATAATTTCGTTGAAAAATCTAATAATAATAAACTTGGGCTCATTTTAAAACTTGAAGCATCGTTCATTTTATTTTATGATGTTTTTGCTCTGTGCAACAAACAGCAAATACTTTTCTTCTCGAAAATGTGCCATAAATTGTCATCATTTGAATATTAAAGATTGAAGCCTTCCTTTTGTAACAAGTCCTCAAAACTTTCTGTTCGATTTTTTTGTTAATTCATTGAACTTCGAATATGAGGCGGAAACGAACACAAGAAGAGAAACTTCCTAATTTTCCAAATTTTCATGCAAGCCTACATTCAAAATCCAATAAAATGACGAGAAGATAATTGTACATTAGACTTTAATCTTTGAATTTATTATTGTAAACTCTGTTGTAAAAAAATTTTTTTAATGTTTCTACGTACTATGACAATTTATAAAATTTTCGAGAAAAGAAGTGCACATTTTCATTTTGCCACACAACATCTTAAAGAATAAAATAAAGATATGTAGCGACCTAGGATTCCTCAAATTAAGAGTTTCGAACACTGACTAGTACAAGCAGCAAGTGACCGCGCCTAGCGTCGAGGTCCTACCGATCTCCGACATTTAAGCAAGCAGTGTGTGCGGAACACCGCTAGGAGGGGTGTGCCATCCAGCCTAGGTTAGTTACAGTAACAAGCGTCTGGGATAAGGAGTCGCTGCCATCAGTCTCACTGATGATGAGTCTAGGCAGTGTTTTTTTTTTTTTTTTTTTTAAAACGTTTATTAGTGCCAATATGTACAATGATATTTACAAGGTTTATACGTTTGGATAACTACTATGGAAGAGGCCTGTTTCGTATTATCAGCACCAACCCTGGTGAACGCATAATCTTGATTAGTAGTTTTCTTGATTACATTTAATATTGTCTTGTTAATATAATTCGCGTTAAAATTTTTTTTTTTTTGCTATATTATTGTAATATATTATACAAGGCACTGCAGTTGTATATTTTGCGTCTCGTCTTTGATTTGTAAGAGGGGATTGAGGAGATGGCGAGTGGAAAGGGGGAAGGGAACAGGAATGGGGTCTTTATATTTATTCTTAGAATAGTTTGGGATGTAGCCGGAGAAGTTCAAGTAATATGTTTGGGACAGTCGATGGCCGACTGCCTTTTTTTTTCATTTATGATGCCGTTAGGCTTTTGCCGTAATTGCTGGATGGTCCCATAAAGTAATAGCGAATATTACTTTATGGGGCCTTATGAATACTGTTTAGGGATGCGTCCCTAACATTGCCTTCATTTGTTCGTCCCGTGTCGAGGACCAGAGGGAAACGTCTTACTTTCTTTTGTTTCATCCTTGTACTCGTTTATTTTTTTTGTAAATTCATTTTGCTGGGTCTTCGGTCTCAGTCTCTTATTTGTTTCTTCGTTATAGCCACCAGTATTTTTTAGTGTTGTATTTGATTTTTGTGTCGTATTCTGTTAGTTTGTACCTGAATCGGATTTTTGGATCGTTTGTTGATAGGTTACTGCTATATGGTATTGTTTTGTTGTAAGCTTTTCTATTGTAGTTTTTCTATTTTGTATGTGTGATGTGCTGTCTAGATGTATAAATGATTCCGGTGGTGTGTATCCTGTTTGTTTTGTTCTTTCGTAGTATTGTGGATTGGGGTAGATTGAATGGAGTATTAAACTATTGCTGTGGATGTTGGGTATGTGTGTGTGTGGTTTGCCCAATGGTTTCTTAATGTTTTTAGGATAAACAGATCTATCCTTGTTATTCTGGCTTCTTTGTACAATCGAACCATAGGTTATTATCGGGCGAACTAAAAGTTTTACTTCTTTGTCGAGGTCTTTTGAGTAAAAGATACGCTTGTTCGCGATGAATGCTTTTTGTGCCTTGTCTATTTGTAATTTGATGTGTTCATT
>KQ435861.1:104974-115336 GCA_001276565.1 Melipona quadrifasciata
CTGTGGTCGTGAATTTTTTAGTGTTGGTTCTTACATCCGAGTTTGCCTCGGATGTTCTCGATATGTATGGTCTGAATAGTATAGTTTCGCATTTTTTTATGTTAATTTTTAATTTCCACGTATGGAAATATTCTTGTACTTTGTTAAATAGTTGTTGCAGTTCTTTCTTTATTACTGATGGTTTATTGTCCTTTATATATATTATCATGTCGTCCGCAAAAGCTATTATTGCTTTTTTGCCGTCGCTGTTTGGATTATACATTTGTAGCAGGTTGCTGATGTAAATGCTGAACAGGATGGGGGAGTTTACTGTACCTTGTTGGAGGCCCTTTTCTACTTTGTACGGTCTCGAGGTACTGTTGTTCTCGTTTACTTGGAATTGCTTGTCGTGAAGCATATTCCATAGTATTTTTATTAGGTGCGGTGAGAATTTTTTTTTTATTAATTTGTAGAATAGACCATTCAGCCAAACCGTGTCGAAAGCTTTTTCTAGGTCGATGAGCACTGCCCCGACGCAATCGCCCGCGTTTCTTGCCCAGCATATGTCGGATGTAAATTTTGTAATTGCATGGATTGTTGAGTGTTTGTGTCTGAATCCAAATTGAGTATCTGGGATTAAGTTGTTGTCTGTGCAGAATGAATTTATGGAGTTGTTTAATATTGATTCAAATACTTTGCTGATGTTGGGTAAGAGGCTGATCGGTCGATAGTTGTCTGGGCTGGAGCCATCCTTTCCTTTTTTTTAGCGCTTTCACTTTTGCAATTTTCCATTTTACAGGATAGTAGTATGAATTCAGGCAGTTGTTGAATATTATTGTGTAGTTGTATATATATAGTGGTGGTAGATTTTTTAGGGCTATGTTAGGTACGTTGTCGTAGCTCGAGGATCTTTTGTTGTTTAGTTTTTTAAATGTTAGTTTTAGTTTGTTGTATGATGTGAATGTATTCGGTGAGGTGGTTTCTGTGTTTGGGTTGTCTGATGTATTTGTGTTATCGAATGTGCATATCGATCTGTTGTTTAGTTTGTCTTCGGTTATTTCGTGACGTAGTCGATTGATTTTTTGTTTAATTATGTTTGTTAATTGTGGTTTTGTGGTCGTTTTGGGTGTGGGTGTCTCGGAGTGAGCTCCTAATATGTTTAGTTTGTCTTGTGTTTCTGAGATGATTAAATTTTTGTCTTTGTCTGCTTGTAGTTTGTCTTGCTCTAAGTTTGCTTTTGTGATTAGGTGAGTTGGGTATTTTTAGGGTCTCTTGTTTTGTGTTGGGGTGCGAAATATGCTGTTTATTGATGGGAAGAGGTCTTTCTGTTTCTGCAGTGTGATATTTGAAATCTTGTGTTTCCAATATTGGCTTACTGAGTTTCGGAAGGCTTTTTTGATTTCGCGTTGAACGGCCTTTAGTATGTGCTTAAGTACGGCTATGAGTAAGTCATTGTCAGGGCTGTATTTGTCTAATCTTGTTAATTTGTTTATTTTTGTTATTAGTTGGCTTTTTTGTTTCCTTAGTTTCTTTATCCGTGGGTTGATGTATCTGTCTGTTGAGTTGTACTTGTTGTTTTTATCCGTGAGGTGATGTATTTGTTTGTTGAGTTGTAGTTGTTGTTTGCGTGCTCCACTGCATGATCTATTGCGTTTGTAATGTTTGTGTCGAGCTGTTCGATATATTTGTCAATCTCGTCTGTTGTTAAATTTCTGTCGTTCGGTATGTCTATGTTATTGTTTTTGTTTAAGTGTGTTCTGAACCTGGGCCAGTCCGTTTTATTGTAGTTATATTTTATGTTGTTATTGATTTTATCTATTTCAAAGTGTTCATGTGTATTTAGTGAAATTTTTATGGATACTATTCTGTGGTCGCTGTCGTATTTGTAAGATTTAAGTTTATTGTGTGTTGTTAAGTCTTGGAAGTGTAGTCTGTTGTCTGCTATGCATAAGTCGAGAAACGATCCGCTTTTGGAGTATGTCGGGACTTCTGTGTGTAGTAATGCAAGTCTGTATTTAGTCTGTATTGATATTTGGTTTGTATTGAGCCAATTGTACAATGCTATCCTTTTGCTGTTGTTTGTGGTGTTGTTCCATGCACTATGTTTTGCATTTAGATCACCTGCTAAGAGAAAGTAGTCATTGTGTTTGTATATTTTTAGGTTTTCGAAAATTTTGTTCAATTCTGCCGTGAATTCGCTTTTACCCCTGCTTGTGGCATAGGCTGCTATGTATAGGTTGTTATCGTTTTGTAATTTTAATTTTATAATATTTGTTTCGAACGTTGGCTTGGTTGGATAGTCTGTTTGAATTGTTTCGAACTTTATGTTGTTTTTTATTAATATTCCTGTGCCCCTGCCCTATTTGGCATTTTGTCTGTCATTCCTGATAAATGTGTAGTTTTTGAATTGTAATTTGTGTCTTGCGTTTAGTTTGGTTTCGCAAAGAAGGACCACATCTGGTTCGTGTCTTTTTAGTAGTTCTGTTAGAGGGACTCTATTTTCGTTGGAGATTATCGAGTTTACGTTAATTTCTAAAATGTTCAGTGTCCGCGTTCTTATTTTTTCTTTCTTTGTTGTGTTGGGATTTCTGTTCATCTAAAACTGTATATCAAATGCTTCTGCTAGTGTTGCGATTTTGCTTGCGTTATCTTCTATGTGTTCGAATAGTCGGTCTATTTGGTTTTGTATTGTTGTTTCTATGGCTGATTTTATTAGTTCTATTGTTGCGTTCTGATTGAGTTGAGATGGTGTGTGATCTGTTTCTTTGTTTTTTTCTGTTGTTTTTGTTCTTGCTACGATATCGCTGAACGATATTCCTTTTTCTATGAATTTATTTGTGATTCCGTGTTTTATTTTTTTTGCTGTTTTCATGGCTGTTTTTTTTTCTTCTATTTTTTCTTTCATTTCATTAAGTTTTGGACATCCTCTGTATGAGACGGGATGTCCGAAGCTTTTGCAATTGATACAGTATGGCTGTGTGTTAGGTTGGGATTCCCTATTGCGAGGGCATTTCCCTGGTTTGTGTGGAACGTTGCATTTTACGCAACGGCACTCTAGGTTACAATTGGTGGCTATGTGTCCGATTCTTTGGCATCTCTTGCATTGGATGTGGTTTTTCTTTGCGATTTTTTCCCATCTTATGTAAGTGTGGAGTATTGTTTTTATTTGTTTTAAATTGTTTATGTTGCTGTTTGGTGTTACTTGGACAATGTAAATAGGGAGCGATCTTTTCTCTGATATTGACTTTTTTGTTGTGAACTTTTTTACTGTTGTAAATTTTATGTTTTCGATGTTACTTTCTTTAGCTCCTGTAGGACGGTTTCGGTATCGTAATCGCCTTCCAGGTCTTTTAGTAAGATTGGTATTTTTCTGTTTTTGGTGTGTATGTGAAGCATTGTATTTTATTTAGCTTAAGTGTCTCACACGCCATTTTGTAGTCCTCTAACGTTTCTGTTTGTAGCGTTTTTTTGTTGTTATTAATTCTTTTGATGTAAAAATTTTTTTTTATTTTTTTCTCTAATATGCTTATTGTTTGTGTTATCTGCTCGTTTCCATAGAGGATTATTGGTGGGGTTTTTGTTTGTTTGTTGCTGTCATTATTCTTGTTCGATCGTGTATCGAGTTGTGGTTGTGATTGTTCTAATGTTTGTGATTGTGGTTGTACTAGTGTTTGTGTTTGTGGTTTACCTTTATTGCTGCTTTCTAGATGTTTTGGCGGCTGGTGTAATGACGTTGGTGTTGATGTTGGTGGTTTTTTGTTGGTCCCTGGTTTTTCTGCAGGTTGACTGTTCTTTGGTTTATTTGAGTCTAGGCAGTGACTCCGAGAGGAAACGCATCAACCATTTTCTTCTCCCAACTACCTAAAATCTCTTCCATGCATCCTTGCACATCTTTCGTTCCTTTAGATACTTCTTCGAAAGTAGAAGCTTTTCAAGCTGTCGAACGAACCCAGGTTTATTATTGTGCAACTTCTTCTTACAATATTATAACAGTTTCAATACTTATTAACGAGAGTCACCATAAATAATGGCATTTGATTTTTCGTTACCATTCGTTACCACTATTTTGAAAGAAATGTACAATGAAGCTACATTATGTTTTTAATTTGTTGTAAAATATTATATGAAAATTTAATTTTCGTAACATTAAAGAAAAGGGACTTGATTCATTTATTAACCCCTTGTCTTATGATTTTTTTCTGAGTCTTTAATAAACATCAGTTCTTGTAACATGTTACGTGCATCGTGGTCAGACGTAAAGCATTAAAAGCATTATGTATAATTTGTGTTTGTTAATCTTCAGTTTGAAGAATTCAAATTGAAAGTTCAATTTCATATTTCAGAGTCGAATTTACTTCCGCAAGTATGACTCGATGTTGTGCTGATATGAAACTGATGTTTTGCGTACATATAATATTCATTATTATTTAACTTTCAACTTGACTTTCGTCTTCCTTGAGTAGCTGACAGATAAATCAAACGTTTAAATTATTTTTTAAATGCTCCACAATGCTTATTGCACTTGTCTTTGGATTTTATTTAATCATTCGAAGAATAATCCGACCAGTATACTGATTAGTTTTCTGTAAACGTCCATTTCTTGACTTGTTTTTTAGACTTTTAGATTTTTAATTTTCTTCTTCCATACCTGTGAATTAAATTTTATATAGCATGCAAATCATTGACACTTTTCTTTGTGATATGTATTCTAAAGAATACTCCAAATATATACAGACGCTTTATTTTAAAAAAATTATTTAATAAACGATAATTATATTAAAGCATCACTGTACGAGTACTTTTTACACCCACAAGGGCACTTCTTCGGTACCATATCAATTATTGAGTGATTAATCGTGTCTATTTAAGAAAGCAGTGAGTACTGAACAATAAAATTAGCTTTTTTTTAGAGTTAAAATATATTTTTTAAAACATATTTGCGAACAATTTTAGTATACATTGTGCTTTGCACGTCCAGCGAGAGATATTTGAAAATAATGAATTTTTTTACAATGAAAAAATGAATATTTTATCCGTAATTTGTATAGCATAAGTATATAGTATTCATAAATAAATATTCAAGAGAATTTGTTAACACTTACTTGGAAAAACTTATAAAAAATACAGTTTTTTAAATATATTGTTTAAACAAAACGTTTCTTTGCAAAAGGTTTTTATATACCATTAAATTCGTCGTTAAAAGACATTAATTTCACCAATTTATACAAGAAACGGTATCTTCAATAATGTCCGAGATATTCGACAAAATAAGTTTCGCACCCCGAACTTTGAGGATAGTTTTCACCCCTTTAATATCGACCATTGCCGATAAAAAGAATATTTCGGGTCGAATATTTTTTTGACACTTCGTGCCAAAATTCATCAAAATCAACGATTCGAACTTCGGTATGTTTCTTTGCTACTGTACATGTTCGGAATGTTACATTCTTGGTTCGCTTTTGATCGTCAAGTCTCAGAATTCGCGTTAATGATTGGAACGAACGGACGACCCTGTCTCTCTTTCGATTCTCGAACAAAAGTGACGCACCGAAAAAATGCTCGCGGTTTTTAAACCCGCGTATTAAGTCTTGCGATAAACGGTACTCCCTGAAAGCCTTGTCACTAAAAAACTGAAGGGGAAAAATTCATAAAAAAAAAAATTTTAATTCATAAAAATTCACACACTATACTGATACTGAAAAGAAATCTATTAATTATATTTCCAAATAAAATAATAAAAAATTTTAAAAACATGTGTTTGTAAAAGTTATTTTTGTTTTATATCATTCAGTCTTTCAGTGACCACCCTGTGTATCCGTCTCGGCCGTGGAAACGTCGATTATTCGCACGTCGAACCGGGAAGGGAAATTACAATCGCGCTAGACTACGTTCGACATTTCGCAAGCTCGAGATCACTGAGAACCGATATTTCTGAATCACCGCAGCGTTTTGCATTAGATTTGCAAATTTTTTACGAATATTCGGTATCCATTTTCAGGATGTCTCTATTAAGATCCCTTGTAAGATCTATTTATTGTCAGGAATGTAAAAAAATTACTCATACCTAAACGAAAGCATTATTTTGATTGATAATTATTCTGAAATTCTGATTATTAATTATTAAGTTATTAGCCACTAATTATTGATCAATAAAAATAGTAACTAAGCTCAGAGCTCGCTCAATCACACGTGGGCACGCGTTGAGGTTAACGATGATATGTTTCAGTATTGCGCTGATGATTATGAAAATGGCTCTTTGTGTTAAGACATTTTTAAAGTTTTGCATTTACAAAAAATGTTTGTTAATATAATGACAGAATAAATACTGTAATCAAATACTTGTTCTTATAACGTAAATATTCTCTTCAATTGTAAAATTTTATTTGTATCTTGTAAGTAGTTGTTTTCTCAAACATCCAAGCGACTTGGATCACTTTCAAACTTAATTGAACGATTAAAAAGTAATTCGCAATAATGAAAAGTAATGGACATTGGAAGAAAGATTAGAGACAAATGTAGTGATTTAAAAATTACAATTCCAATTTTTATTCTTTTTTTAATGAAAATTAAATGGTTACACATTGCTTTTTGTATGTGATGAATCATTTATGGAAACATATCTAATATATTTAATGTATTATACCAATATATACATTGTATATGATATGAATATGTTTATAATTATTATATTATAATATAATTAAAATTATAATTATATATAATACATTGTTACATTGTTACAACTGTTATATTAACAGATATTTAACATGGCTGATATATTATTTATTCTCACAGAGATATCACCAAAAAAATTAAATGTGCCAACCTTTGACCTACATATCAATACGAGAGCAAATTTTTTGAGTAAATTCTTCAAATTTACGGTTCTTATTTTTTCTTATTTATTTATTTGCTATTTGACAATTTTTTCGCTAGAAGAAAAATGCGAGAGTGGTTGCTCATTGGCTGCTTTTTCTATTTCTTCTGGGAAAAGATTGATCTCTCAACCGAGAGGAGAGATACGAGCGTTTGCGCAAACGTTGTACTGCCTCGAAGACGTTTTCTGCGTTTCCGGCGTGATACCGGGAAACGCCACGTTGCAGAACAGGGATTTCTGCAATTTCCGCGAAAGTTTGCCTGAGAGAGGGCTTTGTTATTGGATTTTTTGATGCTTGCCGTGGCTTTTTTCTGTTTTCCAAGATCCTGCGTCGAATTTTTCCGGAGGAAGTTATATTTTTAAGTTTCCGATTCTTCGAGGTTTTCCTCTTGCGTTGTTTCTTCAGAGAAAGAATCTACGAATCGAGACGTTTCCAGATTTCCCAAACTTCGTTCATTCACGCAGTTGTGTACTTCTCGTCGAGTTAACTTTGCATCGATCTGTCTCGAAACGATGAATTGAGCTGCGATCAAGGAGATGCTATTTGGTTTGAAACTTGAAATGATTTTTACAATTCGACTCTTCGAGCAGTTTGGACAAGTCTCAAGCGATCATCGATTGAAAGTCCAAAATGACTCTACTTTGCTGATCTCGATTCACAATGATAATTGACTCAGATGTGGTTGGTCAAACGTAAGCAAACTTGGCACACTTGTTACGTATCATTCGTTAATGAGTAAATGCGTTTTGGTAGGAGAAAGTAAACGATACCTAGCTCATGTCAACGTTCCAACCTCCAAAATGAATTGATAAAGATCATGATGAAAAAATTCTTTCGAGCTATATTCGGTCTACTGAATAGTTTTAACAATTATAGGAAAAAATCCAGGAATGCAGAAATACAGGATATCACCCATTTGATATACGGTTAAAAAGAACAAAAAGATAGCACATTCTAAAAATTATTAAATTTCTTCTTTTCAAACAATGATAACACCACTTGATTCCACGAATTCTCCGTAACATCATATGAAATTATAACGATTCTTCAAGAAGTTTCTTTATCTATCTCTCGTCGTGTATTGCAAATTTCTGTTTGAGATGTTCATGCACTAGTCTTATTTAATTCGTTTGTTCAAAAAATAAAAAAAAAAGGAAAAAGCGAGAGATGTACAGACATTGGCAAATTGATTTATCAACAATCTACACGTTCGTTTACGCGTCAAGGTAGTTGTGAATGAAAATTGTGCACACACAGTCAACGGGCTAGTTGTCGCTTATTGATACTGGGGACATCGAGAACGAGATATTTCTAGAAATTAATAAACATTAGCCTGGTAATTTAGTGCATTAATCGATCTTTCATCAGACGATTATTGCCAGTCTCGGCGGAGGTGCAACTGAAATCGACGTTGTAATCTTTGTGATGGCAAGTGGCCATTCCGTTATTGACCAGCACTACTCAGTAAAATTTCCTTAATTAATCGATCTCCAAAGATGCAATGACTAAGTTAGTCAAAATGATCATTTTATAATTCGTTAAAACAGTCGCAGATATGTCTTTTGTCTTTCAAAAGATAAGGTTTCATTATTAATGCTCGTAAGAATGTTAGTAATTACAAGTTGTATTTGTGACGAAATATTAACACACATTTGAATCGTTGAATCGATTTAATTTTATAACAAATTTATTGCTAATAAATATAAATATTCCGAATATTGATTGAATAATATATATCGATCTTTATTCAGTTTTTTTCATATTTGATAAGTACAATATAATGGAATATAAATGTAAATAATTCAGTATAAATTCATATTTAAAAGAAAGAATATAAATGGAAAAAATTTTTCTTCTAAAAGTCATCAAAGTGACGTTTCACTTACTTTCACAGCAAAAAAATTAAAGACGATGTCGAAATTCGTTGTAATCTCTCAAAAATCAAATTACGAAACGAGAGAGTAAATTAATACTGAAACTGTCGTTGTTAATAAATGTTTCATTACTTTGAAAAAGTATTTAAGCGAATGTTAACTCTTGTGTTTCTATTTAAACACTACGTTGAACGACATTTTGGATTTATTTGGTATGAGGTATCGATTATTGTATTGTTGTTTTATTACCTTCGTTCTTTCGCGTGACCAATGACTTCCGTCTCAATTTTCCTGCTCGATTTCTGGTTTCTAGGCGAAAAGGTCGACCGTTCCTCCTAATTTTCCTGTTCCTTTATATCAGTCGCATTGGTTGCGTTTTTTTTTTTTTATACTTATTATACATACATTGAACTCACACAGGAACGAAGTGAATAGAAAGATATCCCTCAGCATACGTTGTTACAAATAAAAAGGAAAGAATTGAAGAAATGTATTGAATCTCGAATTAATATACGTAGAAAATTTTAGTAAGTATATCTGAACTGTCAGCCGTACATTATGTCAATCTGAGACTTCGTTGCATTTACTTTTTTTCAACATACAATATATGTATGTTTCTGATAACACAAAGTATATCATCAGAATTGTATGTGATATTCACTTTTTAAATTTTTAGGCAGTTTTATTTCTAATTATTACAATGCAAATTATTATTATATATTATATATTATTATATACGTACAATATATAATACGTATATTATAAATTACGTATTGTAATATGTTGCTAAGATCATCACTCTGAACATTCCCCCACGCGTGTTACCGCCAGTTTCCGAGATGTTCATCAAAATATAATTTATACTTTATAGGAAACAAATTTTTCTTCAAAATTTTCAATGACTTTTGGATTTGTAAGGATTCTTTCAAGATTATACAGTTAATTATTTGAAATTTTAGCCTCTTCATCGATTTCAATCACTTTGAAATAATTCTGCCGCTCTTATTTTTAACATTCGGGTTTCATTGTAAACAATCACAGACGAGCTATCGATTGATCAGTATTAACACTCATTGAAATAAAGTATCTCGTGTTATAAAATAAAACGAAACTAAGCAAACTTTTGAAGATACGCAGTGAGTGTGATAAACTAATTCAGAGCTTAATTTTCAATACGAAGCACAGTTATGTCTTTGTTAGATAAGTCTACTCGAATCTAACTCGCACTTAAAATCAAAGCAAGAAATTTCACAAATATACTCGCTGAGGCGAAAATGTAATGTGGAAAATGTAGTATTAATAATGTTAACCCCTTGCCGTACCATTTAGCTCAACGAAATCCGTGCCCAAGCGGTTCGGGACGACGCACACTAAACGAGCAGCGTGATGCGCGAGACAATCACAATAGAAGCCGATGTGTGGATATCTGTTATATAGCTATACGTTTATATACTTTTTATATATTTAGTTGTATACTTTAGTTATATACTTTTTATATATTGAGTTGTCCGGAAAGTTCGTGCCGATTTAACATAAATCAAATTTAATATTTAATAAATGTATACTAAAATTTAAATCTTCTGCGTTTCAATTTTCCTTCAAAATCGGCACGAACTTTCCGGACAACCCAA
>KQ435861.1:115873-126552 GCA_001276565.1 Melipona quadrifasciata
AAACGAAAAGCTTCGTGTAATTCTTACTGGCACAAAGAAGGATTGCAAAGTTTGTTCTAGTCGAAACAAACCAGGTGGAAGACATGAGACGACCTATTATTGTGATACATGTCCAGAAAAGCCAAGAATGTATCTTGTTTTATAAATTATCATACAAAACGAAACTACAGATCATAATTTTTGTAAAGTTATATTCTTAAAGGTGTAAATATAGATAAACTATCGAAATATAACGTTTTTGTAAGATAATTTATATGTAAGATCATTTTATTGTACGCTTGCTCTTGCCTCACGACTCTGACTCGTGGTGCTTACGTTTGGCTCGCATTTCTTTCACGAGTCTGACTCGTGATATTCATGTTTGGGCCAAAATTGCTATCACGAGTAAGACTCGTCAAAATACGGCAAGGGGTTAAAAATAATTTTGCATATTTTAGACCCGACTAGTAAGGAACGATTTTAAAAAATCTGTTTTAAATAGTCATTTTGCAATAATGCTCGAAAACAATCAGCCCTTTTGAAAATTATTTTGAAATAATTCTCTAAGATTCGATAAATGACTCTCGATGAATAAATTTTGTGGGGAAGCCAAGAAAAATGTCATTGGCGACGTGTTTTGTAAAGTCCAAAATTTTCAATTAATTATTTTAATTTTCAATTAATTATTTTAATTTTCAATTAATAAAAATCACTGAAATCGGTGAAATTTGCAAATAATTATCGAAAATCCGAACCAACGATTTGGAAAAAAGGTATTGTGTAAATCCTCTACGTAACTGCACGAAAGTGTAGTGATTGTTTCGATTTTTAATAAAATTGTTTTGATTCTGAATAAAAGAATTTGTAAATTTAACTAATTTAACGGTACTCTTTTAATCAAATTAAATTAAATGAAGAAACGAAACGCAAAAATTTTCAAAGCAGGTTGAAATACAAAAACGATGATATTAAAAAGGAGGTGAGAATCGCAAAGAAATTGACATTTAAGATCATTATCTTTAATATCAACATAATAATAGAGCTTAAAGATTAGAGCGTTTAACAGTAAGACTTCATTCTCGTACACGATCGTGCTCTTCTCTTCAGCAAACTAATCCAGAAGTGCCTTTAAAAGCTAATTAATTAATCGATCGATTCACGCGCAAGTGCAGTTTACATCAAGTTCGATCGATCAAACAATTCGCTGGCTCTGCTGCATTCGCTCTTTCGCTCTCGTATTCAAGGTTAATTATACAAGCAGCTAGTGTGTATAAATATATCTACAGACTCACGTACGTGCACACGCAGCATGTCTCGAACATGTCCGTAACAAGTGCCTTCTGCTTCTTACGCTTCATTAACCATTCAACTTTTTTATCACTTTTGCTTCTCGCTAAATAGTTTACCGTACAGTTAACTTTGAGCTTAAACTCGAATGAATATTATTCACTTGGTGCAAAATTCGTACTTAAATATTTTTGGACAATTTTCAATCGAAGAGCTACACATTTTCAAATTTTTCATTTATATCGATATCTAATGCAGCGTTGCGCAAAAGGTAAAATATGAAACGCGATGAATCGATCTGTGATAAATCTTTGCTCTTTTCTCTTTATTAATAATAATTGTACATTTTACGTAGAAATTTCTTTATCACCGAAATATACTTTAATTCCGAATGTCATGATTTTGATAAAATATAAATAACTGCAACTGAAAAGCTAAATACATTTTCGTGTTTTTGTGCTTGATGAATCTGTAGATAAACTTATTGAGAAATGAATGTCACAAGAAACTAATAATGTTTGGAATACTTACACATATGTATACCTATTGCAGAAAAATATTCTAAATTATTAGTCTGCGGATTTTTATGCATTTATAGATAACTTAAAGATACAAATTCACAGACGTAATAGCGTATAGTGAAAACATGTAAAATATCGAAAATACATATATTACATTATATAATATAAAAAGATTATATTATATCATAACACAAATATAAATAATGTTTGATAAATGAAACAAATCGCTGTCTACTTTGAAAATTATTCTCCCAAAAAACATGAATTCGCCTAAAAATCCGCAGTCAATTGTTATTATTCGTAAGAAGGCATTTGTTTCGCAAACGACGCTGTAATTGTAAATTTCGTAATAGAAGCCACACTTTGTCAAACTGAACGACGTTTGCGTACAAATTGATAGTACTTTTACAAAAATAACTTTGCAAACATTGGTCAAACTAGAATCCTCGAGTCTTACAAAGCTGTTTCTAACGAACAACGAGACTCTCGAATTGTCCAAATTTTCATCAACGATCAGTCCTATCAAATCGCAACGCAGTCTTTGTTTCGTTTCTCTTACACTTCTTTAGACGTATCGATTACGTTACTTAGACTATGCGTACAAAATGTTGGATCGTTGGCTCGCTAATAGTAAATATCTCTATTAATTATAATCATCATCTCGTTATTATTATTGCTAAAGTAACTTGTCCATGGCGTTGGACGAAACTCGGGGGACTTTTAACACAGATCTAAAGTTCGAATGTTGAAAATGGCATAGAGTCTTTCACTCACTTTGCTAATCCTGTGCACGCGTGTTTTTAACAAGATTTCTCATCTTCAGAACGTTGATAAATCATTTGATTATTGCTCGTTGAGATTTTAGCTGATAGTTCTGAGGAAATGTCGAAATTGGAATACCATCTATAAGCGCTATGTTCCTTTACTAATTTAGATAATAAAGAGCAAAAAAGAAAAAAAATAGAAAAGTTCAATTTCACTCGTGAAGTCATTGTGATGGAAATCATTGTCGAATTTAAAAATCCCTACGTTAGATAACATTATATAATATTATATAGATTAAAGAGGAAATATTTAATATCTACATTCTTCTTATTATCATATTATCTCATCATTTCCCGTTTGTTTGAATAATAACAAAAGGTATCTAATAACAAAGATATACCGTTTCGCAAATTGAAACAATATAAAACGCTCGCCTTTTGTCCATTTTTAAAATTTCTAGCTTTACTTTAATTTGTTTATTCTAACTTAATTTTAATATTTTCTAAATTTTAGTAACAACAAAGATATTTTATAACAATAACAGAGGCATTACTTCAATATCTGGCAAATTTTTTTAATAA
The DNA here is from genome assembly GCA_001276565.1 of Melipona quadrifasciata. Lineage (NCBI taxonomy): Eukaryota > Metazoa > Arthropoda > Insecta > Hymenoptera > Apidae > Melipona > Melipona quadrifasciata. Next base: position 119,007 of record KQ435861.1, read on the forward strand.
TAACAAGGGTATACTGTTCGTAAATTGAAACAATATAAAATATATTTGCCTTCTGTCCATTTTTCAATGTCTAACTCTAATATCATCTTAAAAACTCATTCTCTTTGAACAAAGCAGTTTTATGCGTTATCGAGAAATCAGTTCTCACAAGCGATAGGAACGATCTAGAAAATCAACGAAGATTCTTCGTTCCTACAAGTCCGACTTGCTTCGAAATTCCAAAGTAACGAAAGTCCTGGTCCGATCGTAAAATAATCGTCCATGTTTCGAACCGAATTGGAATCTCGATTTGAACAGCCGACGGTGTAAGATCGGTGTGGACCAAGTAGAATCTATTCAGAAAAGTGCGTACTTGACGACTTTACGAATATATATCCAATATCGTATGAACGAAGAGACGTTGGTTCTCGTAGAGCCAACCTTTTCGCAAATTCGTGTCGTTTCGATCTGCACACACATACACGCACACACACACACACACGCGCGCGCGCGCGCGCACGCATAGTTAGATACATATATACACGATATATACGCTTCGCAAGATCTCGTCAAGGGAAACGAATCTCACCCTCGATCCTTCGGTGTCAACGGAACTCAACGGACGCGCAAAGTAACGTTAGGAATAAAATACGAAACGAAAGGAAATGTAAATTCGCGACGTGAGTTGTTAGAAGATTGCCAACTGTAGGGGGAGGGAGAGAAAAAAGTATCACGTCCTCAGGGCTTCCTCTCGTTCGCGGTTTCCTCGAGATCTGGATCCTCGTTGATGATGGAGATGTCTCGAATCGAGGGTCTGCGTGCCTTCCAGCCCTCGGGGGGCGACGCGGGCGTCGTGGTTTTCGTCAAGAGTTTCGGCCCCGACAAGGTGATGACGATGGCGCCGGTGGGGGCGGTGAGAAGAATCGACAGGACGCACATCGTCACCACGGTCTCGGCGTAGTGCACCTGTTCCGGGTCGTTCGGGTTCACCTTGTCGAGGGCAGTGGGCGCGAGGGCGGCCTGCACGGTCGCCTTGGCCATCCAGGACAGGGCGATGAACACCTTTTCCTTCAGATTGAGCTTCGAGCCGATCCCGACTAGCACCGTCACCGCTATGCGAATCAAGATGGCCGCCAGCAGGCAGCTCAGTCCCAGGTACACCGTTCTACCCTCGAGCTCGTCGATCTTGATTTGGGCGCCCGTCACGCCGAACAGGATCGGCTCGAAGATCATCCAGAAGATCTCGAAGGCTGTCGCCACCGGATTCTGGAAAGAGAAGAGACTCGATTAGTCGAGAATTCTTAAACAACTCTTCACTCACGTTCGTTTAATCCCTTTAGGGACGAATTTTTAAGTTTAGTTTAATTTCATTTCATTTCATTTTATTTTTAGTAAATAAAAAAAAATAACGCGTAAAGAAATTAAGAAACTAAGTTTACTCTTGTAAGCTTTTTTTATTGAACGTAAAGAGACTAGATTTATTTTATAAATTTAACAAATTGTTTTTTTAAGGCAAGGTTCTTCCTCTTCAAAACTAACGCGAGTCAATCAAAGGTCCTGCTGACAATTTCCAATTGTTGAAACTACTCGCGCGGGATCTGGCGGAGAGCTGCTCAACAGAACAATCTCGATTATTTTGCGGAACGAAGTTCGAAGAGGAAGCCAAAAAGAAAACTCTGTTTCGAGAGATAGTCGACAACTGGCGATTCGCGAGTTCGCGCTGTTCGAGTTTTCGTTGTTCGATCGAGTGATGCTCTAGCAGTGTTTGTTCGCAATGCATGAACAGCTCGCTAGGGACTGATCCTCTTACGCGATAGTATTGCTACATAACGGTGACACGGTCTAAGTGTTCGTCGATCGTATCGTGAAAAATGGAGAGAGACAAAAGTTTGCGTGGAACAGCGAAAGCTTATAGGAGTATCTGTCCATAGAATTTCGTTCAGCTCTCCGACTTTTGTGCGATCTTCTTCCAACGACCACTCCCAATTTGCCATATGATCTCATATGATTCCATTGAAAATGGAAATTGCGTAATATGTTCGTTCAATGACGAAATAATTTTGAAAGTCTCGTCTTTAATATTTTTGTTTCAGAGTTAAGAATATTGATAATTTTTCATCGAGTGTGCAAATACTTTTGTCCATAATATTCTGCACCTCATTTACAAATATAACATAGCGTTTGATCGTAAATTGGGTAAAAATTCTCAACGATCTGTTTCCAGCGACTTAATTGAAATAAAAAGCTTTTATTCCCTGTTGTATTGTAAATATTTTCCTGTTAATAAATATTTTTGCGCATCAACTTTTTTGTTACGACTTTTATACTTTAGTCGTTAGTAGCCTCACCGTTAATTAGCACGGTGTATCGCGATCAAATTCTTCGTCATGTCTTATAAATCACCGGCGAGGATCTGAAATTTTCACGATGAAAGGAAAGGATGAGTATATATCTCTGAGAAAGCTGATACCTTTGATAATTAAAGTCTCGCGTTACAGGCATTCTCCTCGAGATGTTCTCGGCTAAAATAGGCTTCAAATCTGTCATGAATCACAGCTTCTCGCCGCGTCGCGTGATATAATTAGCTTGCTCAGGGTGGCGCCTTTATTCTTCCGTCCTCCGTCATGATAGATCGTCAACGTCATTAATATTACGCCTCTTAATAACCTCAACTCGACGACCTCACTCTTTCTCGTTGTAAATCAACACCCATTAATACCGCAATCAGTGCGCTATTCGTTTTATTCGTCCCGTTTCGAGTCGTTGGAACGAATAATTCGGCTCGCTCGTGTTTAGCAAAAATACATGAAATTGTCAGGATTCCCCAAAAATATATATAATAAAAATAAAATGTTACATCTTTCTGAAAGAGAAAAAAAATATTTTTGGGAATGAATATACTTTAAATATTTTTCGTATCAACTCGTCTATTGCAAATAATTTGAAAATTTCTTTAAATATTAACTTTTCTTTTGTTCAACATTAAAATTACGTGTAATTCAAGTAAGTTTCAAGTAAGCATAGTTGAATAATAATTATAATCTACTCCATTTTTAATTACAATTTCTCCGTTTTTATTGGATAATTTCCTTCACTTGTCAAATCGCCGCTTTCTTCGTCATTTTGGTGACAAACTGGACATTTCTTGACGAAATTAAGGTCGCAAAATGCTTAACATTTCTTTTGTGTATGTTCATCACACAACGTTCGTTACCGTTTATTGAAAAAGTAAGGAAAATAACATAAGCAACCGTTTTTTAATAAATTATTTGTTTTTTGAAAGGTTACGTCCACGAATGTTGGAAACACTGATGTCGCGACCGAGATCGACATTTTCTCCAAGTAAAGGAAGACAAAATGGAAGATCTCGTTAATACGCGTCTTTTGTGATCATTCAGTATGATCTCTCTCTTACTCTAAATGAGTAAGCATTGTTGTACGAAATGTAATTGATTATTCTTTACTCATTGTATTAAATATAAACTTATTTAAGTCATTCACACATTTTTGATATTTGGAATGTGTGGTAGTGATTGATTCATTATTGGGAACTTTAACCTTTAGTGTTATTGTGTAATGCTAACGTCAACGAGAGCAACACTTTTCTTCTGGTTTTCGCTAAATTTTTTCAGTTCATTCCAATTCGAGAATGTTCAATCCAGAAGTTTATTAATTTCCACAAAGAAAAATTTTATTTTAACTGAAATTAATTCCTCCTCTCCCTCTTAGATTGTGAGCGCCATAATCTAGTGCAACACTGAGAAAAATCGATTGATTCAAGTGTTACGTTCATATTTTTTCACACTTAGATGTGTAACAATTTTTTTCATAAAGTACAAAGAAAAAAAAATGCATCGATAGAAATTTTTCTGAATAAAATAAAAGTCTTACTAGGGTTAAAAGTCATTTTACTCGTTGATACGATGTTAGCGCGCGTGAGTAGCGTGGCGAGGTCTTAGTTGTTGTGTAGACTGTATGATTTAAACGCACGCTGAGGTATGAATGGGACTCTGCCCTCGTTAGTAGCTTTAATTTCGCAAAGATCAACCTAATTGCTCGGAACTTAAACCGATTCTAAAATCCTGGGTCGAGGAACGCACAGAGGTAACCTCAGTTCCCCTTCCCTTGGGGAGTCGCGAGCGCAAGGTGGGAACAAAGGCGAAAGCGCCTCGCCCGTGGAGTCTCGCAAGCGTTCGGAAGAATTGTGCTCACAAGACTAAGGCGAGTTAGTTTCACGCCACGAGTGTGCTCGGGAGAGTTACCTTTACACCACAACCTCGCTCGAGGGGCCCGGTTCCGGGAGACCAAAACTCTCGCGAACATACGAGTTTACGTTAAATTTTGCAAATTATATAAATGCTCCTCTCAAATAGACATGTAGAAACAATAAATAAATATAAAACGTTGATTTAATTATCAAATGAAATTATAACAATAAGTTCAGAGAACATACTCAACACAATATTGCATGTTTTTCCTAAATATACTTAACGATTATTGCATAAAATTGTTCATTAAAAAAAAAATGATCTTTCGTTTCATTTTCGGCTTCAAGGACCTTAAAAATCAACAGATTCGATATTTTACAGCTATATTTTAGTTGATCTCGATCGAATTGTGCTTTTTTGTTGTTAACAATTTTTCCAATTCCTCAATCGTTTAATTCTTTCGTGCTAATGTCTAAAGTACAGTGACTCGCGCTAGAAAAGAAATCGTCAGTAATAAATGTAAAAAGACGTACAATGATAAACCTGGGCTCTAAAGCTCAGCGTTTAAAGTTTGAAGTCTCTACTTTCGAACACCGTTTATTTTTTATTCCAATATGTTTTTAAACTACATAGCAGTTGACAAAATGAAGACGCTTTTCTTCTCGACAATACTAATATAAATTGTCGATATGTAGAAATATTGAACATTTTTTTCGTGACTGAATCTACAATGTATTTGAAGATTAAAGCCTCTCCTTTGTAACGAAGCCACCAAATTTGCTGTACGATTTTTCTTCATCAATTTATTAAATTTGTTTACCAAAATTCATTAAATTTTGAATACTAGGCGAAAATGAATGCAACAATTTCTTAGATTTTTGACACCAATGTATTTAATATTCAGAGATCAATAAAATGATGAAAAACGCTCAATTTTCAAATTCATCGTAGATTCAGTCGTGAAAAAAATTTTTGCATATACTTGCATATTCTATGGTAGAACTATAAATATAATATTCACTTATTCATCCGCTATGTAATGTAAAAATATTTTAGAACAAAATGAACAATATATTTCAAAGCAGAGACTTGAAGACGTAAAATGATTTTACAAAATTATAACAATTTAAATATTTAGTATCTGAATATAAATGGGAGTCGCTACAGACGGGACAACATTTTTACTATTTTTAAAACTACTTTTTTCTAGGTTTCACAAGATTATTTCAACGTTTCGCTTTAGATTATATGTAATACTTTTTTTTAGATACAAGACCGACAAATTAAAAATTACGAAGCAATTTTTACCTAAACCTAAACCTAACCTAAACTTTCTTAGCATTTTCTCCTATATCAATCAGATTAGAGTTGGGGAAAATGTAATCTGATTAATGATTAACGATTAACGATTAACAATTGCAATTAACATGGAAATCAGGATATCAATCGTTATTGCTGATTACCAAATAATCAGTAATCACTAATTAATGTATAATGGGAGTGATCAAAATCATTGTAATCAAAGGTTATGATTAATTCAATAATCATCGTGAAATGATTATACTTTTGATTACACGATTGTATCAGTAGTTCTGATATATATTTCTATCAATAACATTTTGTATATTTTGTAAAAGCTTTTATATATTTGCATAGTTTTGAAATGCCTTACAATTTTATCAGAATTTGTTGCAAATATTCAAAGAATTTCCCATCAACTGTAATTCTTGAATCGTTTCTGACACAACCTGTCGTATGACTCGACGATGTTCAACTTTAACGATAAACTTGAGATCAAAATTTCGAGATTCTTCGTTACGTTTCAATAGCGTTTATTCTTATACCAAAGATACAGGGTGGCCACTGAAAAACTGATGGTTTGAAAAAGTCATAACTTGTTCATTTTCAATCTTTTTTATTTTCTTTTTTTGTAGTTTTCACACATAATACTGAAAAAATCCATTAGTTATATTTCCAGATAAAGTAATGAAAAATTTAAAAAACGCGTGTTTGTAAAAGTTATTTTTATTTTATATCATTTAGTCTTTTAGTGACCACCCTGTATATCAGAGAATAATAGACTTTAGCAAATTATTATAAATTAAACGGTACAGATACTATTAAATATATTCTCTCTAGCCTTAATCTATCAACAACAACATTTAATTACATGCATCGAATAGCATAACTTTGAGTAAGTAACATGTTTTTGAACGTGTTGTGGCAATGTGAGGAAATGACATATTAATAAGATCGTAATAAAATATAAATTGATCACTCAATGACTTATATAAAATTACTGACTGTCCATTATCTATTATTAACTAAATCGGTTACTGCTCAACTCTGATTTTGTAAAACAAAATCGTACAACAATCAACGAACCTGGGTTCATTTTCAAGCATGAAGTTCCTATTTTCAAAATGCACCGTTCATTTTACTCTAATAATAAGATGTTTTTATATCGTAGCAAGTTCTCTTCTTGAAAATACTATTATAAATTCTTACAGTATGCAAAACACTGAACAATTTTTTTCACGACTGAATCTGCAATGGACTTGAAGATTAAAGCATCTTTGCAATTATCCTGTAAAACTTGATGTACGATTTTTTCCCCGTCATTTTTATGAATCGTGAACACCAGGTGAAACGATTTTTTGAATTTTCGTCGTCAAATATTGGGGTTAAAATGTACAAATAGAAAAAACTGCACGACTTGTACCCCAATACGATTCGTCTCAATGAAAGGTCCAGAAGCAACTGTTCTGACTAGGAAATGAAGACGACTTTTTTGCCATAAAATTTCATTGATATGCAAACATTTGAATCGCTACAAAACAAATTACAGGTGCGATCGCTCAGTACCAGTCAACGTCACTCCTACTCGAGATCTACCCCACGCCCCCTCACGAATCACGTGATCCAAATCAACCACTCGCTAATTTTCGTTGCATTAGCGTTGCACCTGAAGAGGCCCGATTTTCTGGGATACCACCACTAAAATCACTTTCAGTGATAATATGTAAATGCGTTTAGAATGGAAAATGTGTAAAAATGTGTAATATGACACTATAAAAATGTTCAATAAAATTTATTAATAAATGTTAATTTATTAATAAAAACGTTATAAATTTCTGTATTACTCTCCAGTCTGCCTGCTTTTACACAGAATATTCCACTTGAATAGATCCATTCGAATTATCTGTCAAAGTATTGATACTGCAAAAAAATGTTTCAAGTAGCAAAACACTTATTTTTAATCATATTTTTTGATTATTTTTTAGGAATTATTTGATTATTATTTAACAACTATTTTTTTATTGACATATAATTAAATATAATATACAATAATACAATAT
>KQ435861.1:148409-164082 GCA_001276565.1 Melipona quadrifasciata
AATATTATAGTAAATTATAATATTAACAATATCACTCGTATCACTACAATATGAATTTTCCACATAATTTCTTTATGTTGCGCAAAATACGAAATTTATATAACACAACTACTATCTATTATTAGTTACATTCATGTAACTAACTAACAATATTATCCCTCACATGTTTCTTAAAACACACTGCGTATCGCACTCGGCGCGCCTAACCTGCTTCCAGGACTCGCACATTTTTGGGGCAACACTAAATCCTTTCGCTCTGGTGTTTCGTTACAATCTATTTGCCTTCTTCTCAATATGCATTCCCAAAACTTTCGTTTTTTGCACATTCACGCACACGTGCATAACATAATATTCTAAGTCCTAGGCCTGGGCGACTAAAACAAATAGCCCTCCACTTGTAGACATTTGGAAACAATTATCTAGCTGTTGGGAATTGGAGTACTCTAATTTGAGTTCCGGGCTCTATCCCAGAATTCGTCTATCCCGCATATAAAAAAAATATATGACGTTTTTGAAAAATTTATAACGTTGCCTGGGTTTTTTAACAAACAAGAAATTTCAAAACATTTCAAAAAGGACGTGCAGTTATAAAACTGGATGTATCAGCGCGACGATGAGTCTTGAAGACTGCTGCCCGCGTCGCTGAGGTTCTCTCGTTTTGCCTTTTACAGCAGTCGGAGAGATATTACGCTTGCCGGTTTTAGGTTTTTAAAGAATTATATTTGGTATAAAATTATACAATTGTTACTGTGATGTGTAAGAAGTGTCTCGTACGAACTGATTGACTCGAATGATCCTGATAGACTGTTCTCGGTTATGTTACTTGAGTTTGGGAGAAGGTGTCTCCGCGTCTAGACCCGAACGAATGAATGCATGGTTCTGATAGACTGTTTTTCGCGTGTTAGGAGACGAAACTTTTTGTTGCGAAACGAAGTGTGTCTACGTGACTTCTTGGCGCTAGCCACGATGCCCTCTGTCTACTCTTTAAGAGAGGTTCTTGGAATGCTCTATCTCTGCCTCTCAGGGAAAGATAAAGATCCCATAGATAGGCGCGTGCCATGACATCTGGACTTTCTCTGAAGGTTACAGCATTCTAAGAACCTAGCCTGAGTGTCCGTCCCGAGATGGATTGTTCTGCGCCAGAACACTGGAAAAAATGTAATTTTTTAACATACGTTTGGAAACACTGAGTGACACTATTGAATATAATTCAATGAAATTCTATACATTGATATTAATTTATGCAACTTTTGCATAAGAAAAATATGCGACTTATGAATAATTTAAAAAAATATTTTATATAGTTTATATTGTATCCTACTCTCTATAATTGTCATTGCACTATTGTTATATGTAATATAATAATAATTGAATGAAAAAATTGAACAGCAATGTCTTCTCATTATTTCGTGTATACTGTTTTGTGTTGGCCAAAAAATAATTGCATTTTTCTCTTATAGAACTTCATTTTAAACCGTAAATTTATTGTAATCTGATGCCTGATTCTATCAAACTTGTAAAAAGAAAATACACTATTTCGATAATTTCGATTGTTTTGTTTAGCGTCGATTTCAAAATGGAAAATCAAAAAGGAAAATTTTGCTGGATTACCTTCAAAAAAAGAAAAAAAAAAACGTTGTGCAAGTTAATGAAAAAATTATCTGTTGTTTGTACTATGTGTGTGCAAAAAAAGAAATCTTGATACTGTGTCTCAGAATTATATGGTGTGCTAAATTTCATTGCTAACGACAACATCAAATCGTTTTTAGAACTGTCTTTTATCACGAAAAAGATAAGAACTTTGAAGTTGACTGAAAGATGGTGAAATGAACAATACATTGTCTAATAAAGTTTTCGTTTCTCATGAAAAATTCACCTTGCACTTGCGCGCAAAAAGAACGCAGTTACCTTTTGGCCAATCTGATGTATAGTGCTCGGTGTACCAACGACTGTTTGAAGTTATATCTTTGGTGAGCGGGGGGAAAAAAAAAAAAACATCTGTAAGTCTAATTTTAATCAAAGCAATAAAGATATGTATTTTTAAAAACATGAATATTTTGAAATACGACATATGTTTTTAATTTTCATGAACCAAAGTCTAATACCTAATTTTTCACTGCACTTTGAGGTGTTAAAAATACTTTTCTATAAAAGTAATTTACACTTCTTTTACACAGAGTTTTGCCTAAATTTGCCGATGAGAAATGTGTTAAACATTCACAAATGTTCAATTTACACGTCGATCTTACGTCGAGTATTCATTCATGTATTTATTTAAATACCATGTCTTTTCGATTTTTCATTTCTATTCACGTACTAATTATATTCATATTAATATGATTATATTGATATCATAATAATATTCATAACACTAACAAATTTACAAATTAAAATTATATTAAATTTCCGAATTATACAAATTTATACAAATTGGACAATTATATAAATTACACATTATATTATATTATTTATAAATTTTTAATAAATTAAAAAAGTCATAAAATCGCGTAGCTTGTAACAATTTGAAACGAACGCACAGTGGGAAATTAAATTTGACTATGTTGGGAATGATCTTTTTCAGTCGAGCAAAATACTTTTCACACCCAACGATGGTTGCGCAGAAAGACTTCCATCGAAAGCTGATTCAATTTAAAATTCGACGTATTCCAAATATCTTTCAGCTTTCTTTCCTAATCGGTTTTCCAGTTTTCGCATACGTCAAATCTCCGATCTTTTCTCGCTACTTTTTCCAGGAGAAAAATTACGAAAATTCTCAGTTTCAAAACGACTCGAGCTAACTAGCCAGCCGGAAATAAATCTAAAAAGTCTGAGAACGGATGCGTTTGATGCATAGGTTGTAACAAGACCGCGCCACTTCCGTTTTCGCATAGTAAGAAAACGAACACACTAACTGGACGATAATATCCGCACCTTTGAGCATTTCTCTCGATCGATGACAAACGAAGAAAACGTCGTACATGCGAGAGCGCCAAGCAGTCTCATCCTTGCCTCAATGTGATGTATGAATGAAGAAAGAAGGACAGACATTCTCGATATGTATTTCAACATGTTCTTTTCCTTATTATTATTTGTCTCGTACTTTTCGATCGTTTGAACAAAAAAAAAAAAAAAAAAAAAAAAATTTTTGATTTCGACGAAAAATCTACGAATTTTAAAAATAATTTGAAAAATATTGTTCTTGGGATTTGTTATCTTTCGGACAAATTTATAAAATTTCATTTACTATAAAATCTTCATAAAATTATGTAAAATGTTATTTATTATAAAATCTTCGTAATAGGACGAAAAGAACATTTCTCTGTGTTCTTCCAAAGAAATTATGTCGATTTTAATTTCAAAACATTTTGAAAATTTTGTGTTTTTTTTTAACACTGAGAGTGATTTTAGCGGAGATAACCCAGAAAATCGGGCCTCTTCAGGTGCAACGCTAATGCAACGAAAATTAGCGATTGGTTGATTTGGGTCACGTGATTCGTGAGGAGGTGTGGGGTAGACCTCGAGTAGAAATGGCGTTGTCTGGTACTGAGCGAATTGTTTTGTATCGATTCAAATATCAATATTTTAATTTAATATCAATAAAATTTTATGGTAAAAAAAGTCGTCTTCATTTCCTAGTCAGAACAGTTGCTTCTGGACCTTTCAGTGAGACGAATCGTACTGGGGTACAAGTCGTGCAGTTTTTTTCCTTTTATTTTTGTTCTGTAAATTTTTCTGTTCTGTAACAGCAAGGAGCTTGTCACTACTGTCGTCAAAATCTACGTAAAATTTCCAGCAAACAGTGTAAATTTCGTCAAACTACTCTCTGCTTAGTCGGCTGCTTCAAACTATTACACGTCACACACAAAACTGATTTTATTTTTCTTCGTTGGTCCACGAAGGCCAAGGTTTTGAAAGTGAAATTATCTTTATACTCGCGTAACCACTAAGAAAATATTGCGTGTACAATAATTTCTTTCAACTCTGTTGTAACTTTTATATTAAACAAGATATTTTTGAAATTCCAATTGTTCGATATACGTTTCACTTTTTTCGTTTAATCGAAAAAGATTTTATCAATTTTTCCCGCATTCTACATTTGCGTAATTTTCAAATGAAAATAAAATTTTAAAATAGAAACAAGTATTTCGGACGTTTAGACTATTTACACAACGTTCATTACGTTTGTTTTGAAAGAAGAAATAAACAAATCAAACGACCCTACGAAATCCTATTATCCATTAATCTTTCTTTAATTTTTTTTTTCTAAATTAGGCTAAATTTAAAGACTAAATTTAAACAATGTAATTTAGTCGCTTCGAATATCTTCGTTGTTTTAAAAGATATGAAAAACTTTATTAACAAAAATTATTTAGCATGGAGAGAACTACAATAGGGTAATAATAATCTTTTTTAGGGATTTCGGAGATTTTAAGCTCACTTCCATTATTTATAAATGCAATTGTTCATTTTTCTTTCATCCACTAATCTAAAAATTTTTACAATTCAATGATCCAATTGATCTAAAAGTTCCATAACGCAACTTCATTGAAAACTTTTAAGCAATTTTCAAGAAGTGTGAAATAAGAATCTTTTTTTATTTTGCAATTGATTAAAAACTTCCTCCATCCTTCTTGCAATTATTAAAATTTCTTTCAAATATTTACTATGATAAATTAATTTTACAAAACTAGTTTACTTTTGTAACTTGTAAAAATATTTCTAGAAATGTATAGATATATTTTTATAGAAATTTATTTATGGAAATATTTATAGAAATTTTTGTTTAAAATTTAATGTTTCATCCTATCATTGTAAATGAAACTAATAAAATAATGAATAATAAACGAAACTAATAAAATAAACACTAATAAAGCAAACATTTTGATCGTTATTCACGTTTGAACTGCCGATTTTCCACGACAAAATATCCCTCGTATACGTGTCAAGATCCCGTTAAAAAATTTTCCGTCTCGACGCTACACCTATTTCCATCAAAACGTGGTATGCTTTAAACGCGTTCTTTGAAATCTTTTCCAAATCTTTTCCAAATCTTTTCAACGATTTTCCGCCCCTTCAACGATTAATACTACTAATATTTCGTTTATTCGACATGCTAAACATTGATAAAAGAATAACAAATTAATAAACACTCCAAGATGCTCATCAATTTCAATGAGTTTGAAATATTTTAAATATTTTAAATATTATAAATACTTCTTCAGGAACATATAAATATTCTGAATAACTTTTTCTTATAAAAAGTAATCTTAGTTTTCCAAATATCTATAAAAATATTTTTAATATCTTTTAGTTGAATTTTAACTTTTAGCCAAGTTTTCGTTTGGTTTGAATTATTTTTCTCTCCTTTTTCATTTTTTGGGTTTTACTGACAATTTTTTCGTTAAAAGTCATCCCAAAGTGTTGTCAATGTTATTAAAATTGGAAAATTGTCAGAATTGACTCAAATCTATGTCCAAACTTTTTTTTTTAATATGGAGTTTAGAGTCGTATCGACTAATGAGGTCTTTAGCGACATGCCGAACTTTTCTCTTTATATTTGGTTTAGTAGTTGGGTCTCCTTTAGGTAGTTGATAACATTTTTTTTATGTTTCTGGCAAGTTGGCAAGGTGATTGGGTTTAATCCGTATTCACTTCTTAGGTTTAGATATTTTCTGCATTCATGTAACAGGTGTTGGGTGGTAATTCGTTGGTTGCAGGTTGTTTGCAGATTGGTGGTTCTGTTTTGGCTAGAAGGTATTCATGTGTGATCTTGGAGTGTCCGATTCGAAGTCTAGTCATAGCTATCCTTTCTTTTCTGCTTATATTCTGTACCATTCTTCTCTTTCGGATTTGATCGTTGATGATAGTAGGTTTTGGTGTGGGATTGGGAAGTTGGTTTCGTTTGATACATCTGTTGTTGCTTCTTTAGCTAAGGTGTCAGTTTTCTCACTTCCATCTATTCCTTGGTGTGAAGGGATCCAGGTGATTATTATTGGTTTAGTATTGGTGTTTGTTATCGCGTTTATCGAGGATAAGGAATCTGTGTAGATTACCGCTGATTGATAGTTGTTCTCTTGGATGTACCGAAGCGCTTCTAGTAGTAGGTTTCGGCAGTCAGAATGGATCTATGTCCAAACTTATTTTCAATTCTAATTTTTATTCTTCTTATTACGAGACTGAAATACAGCTCTTAACTTAACCATAATTTATGTCAAAGCTACAAAAATTATATAACTTTATTAATATATAATTTTAATTCTAATTCTCATTTTCTTTCTATTATCAGTTTTAATTTCGACTTAACCATATTAACCATTTACGACAAAACCGTATTACGTCAAAAAAATTATAATGTAGTGTGAAAAATGTATTTTTACGAACATCTTGGAAACAAAACGACGATTTTCGACATGCAATTTTAAATTCGCAATAATTACCTAAAATACTTTGATCGTATTTCGATTTTATTATATAGCTGGGACTGGCAAAATTCTGAAAAAAAATTATATTGATGCCTAAATTAACTGAAAATCACTCTTGATAAGCTTCAGATACTGGCTAAATCCATTACAAGCACGTTAAACAAGTTAAAGAAAAATCGTGCAAGATTTTTTAACGTTTACACTATATACTGACGAAGAATACTCAACAGAGCTAGAACTATCCAGAACTAGAACCACCAAAGTGATCAAAATTCCCAAATAATAATTTTTGTTAGAAATTTTGTAAATGTAAAACAGTGTATTTTTAAAGATTTAAATGATTTTTCATAAAGTATATACAACAAAAGTATGAATGGCAATGAAAAATTGTCGATGATTTAAACTTCATAAAAAAAAGAACATATTATATTATATAATAATTATACATAGATTGAGAAAATATAGAATAAAATTTCTTATAATATTTTCTTAAATAGTTTTTTATAATATTTTGAGGATTCATTGAGTATATTTGAATTTAGCTAATTCCAGACGTATCAAAAAAGAATAATTGCCATGTATATTGTATACAATGAATATATATTATTTATCTATATATGTATTACACATATAAATTATATCGGAATAATATGTGCAAGCAGGCAAGAAATGAATTTGAAGATTCATCAAATATATTTGAATTTAATAGATTCTAGACATGTCAGGAAGGAACGATTGTTATGTTGATTTGTTTCTTGTTATGTTATTTGTTCTTTAAGTAGTTTCAGAATGTCAAATGTGACATAATCTACAATCTGTGTCTCCACTATGCATATTATTATGAATTTTTGTAGATTCCTCCAGGAAATACTAATTCATCTCTTTTTGTACTATAATACAATAACGAGATTAAGCGACACTTTGATAGAATTATCAAAATGATCAGAATCACCAATTGATTATTTTTATCGGAAATTTTGTAAATGTAAAATAATGTATTTATAGATTTCCCTATATCAAAGGGTATCTGCTCGTCAGAATTTAAATAAATAAATATTTTATTGGGTTTCACTCGAACCAAAATTCGATCAATCTCTGCCCACCAAATTTCGTTGACAGATATCAACGAAATATCAATTCACCTTGACTCTCTTGAAAGTGCTTCGTGCCACAATTCTTCAGTCCCGCTTTATCTCCGGGCAATTTCGTCGGCAACAGTAAATCCGTCCGCTTTTAACGAGTGAGTTGTTAAGGGTGAGTTAGTGAAACTGCAATAAGACGCGGCCATCCCTTCTTCCATTCCTTTCGATCTTCTCCTTTTTTCCACCGATCCACCAGGCGGATCGAATTGTCCAATTTTTGTTTCGGATTTAATTCGACAACGCTACGGATGTGCTTCTCACTCCCTGCTACTGTTGCGATCCTTGCAAATTTTTGTAATTTAAATCAACTTTCGTTCTGGCAAGTGAAGTTAGGTTCACCTGTGTTTAATTTCTCACAAACGACCGATGTCGACGGTCTAGATTCTAGATTTCTTTGAGAATTTTTGATTTAAATTTAACAGGTCAAAAGTATACGAATAATAACAATTAAATAGTAAGTTTAATAAATATAAATTTTTATATCTTAAATATTATAATATTTAGGAAAATTAAAATATTAAGAGTTAGAACTTTAGTTTTACTGTTGTAAAACTAAATATTTAAACTGTTACAACTGTGTAAAAATTAAAGAAAAACGCGACAATAAATCTGGATTCATTTTTACAACTTGAAACCTCTGCTTTCAAACTGAATCGTTCGTTTTATTCCAAAATATTTTTATATCACGTGATAGATTTTACTGAGCTTCGAGCATTAAGCTAATTGTGATGTGGCGAAAATTCAAGGAATCGTAAAATTCAAAGTTTAATAAATTGACGAAAAAGAAATTGTACAAGTTTCGAGAAATCATTGTAAAGGGAAGGCTTAAAATTTTTGCAATGTTCTTACGTACTGTGACAATTTATAGCAGAAGTTTCGAGAAAAGTATCTTCACTTGTTAAGTGACATAAAAAACATAAAAATATCTTACAATAAAACGTACTATTTTGAAATTTGTTTTGAAAGTGGTGGCTTCAAGCTTTGAAATGAGCTCAAGTTTATTATTGTAAAACTTCTTTTTACAAAATTACGATAGTTTCAATATTTAGTGTGCAATGCGTCCATTGTAAATAAAGTTTTATTGTAGATGATTGCGATAAATAAACGTAAAAATATCACACGATATCCAATAGCAACTGTCATTAACTTTTGTCAAGTCAAACTTTCTTTTCGTTACTATTTCGATTTATCGTGTAAAATATTTCAAACATAAAAATTAAGATAATTATCACTTTTACAATTCCGTTTCCTATATTTTTCTTATTATTGTAACGTTCAATTGTAATATCCAGTAACGTAATAATTGCAATAATAATATAATTATCAATATTATTTTAATAATTATAATAACATAATAGAAACAATAATCATTATTTACCATTTATTACTATTATTATTATCGAGACAACAGATTATACGTAGTATGATATTATTAAAATAATAAGATTAGAGAATTTTGATTAAAAACCCTTATAAAATTCCATCAGTCTTCAACAAAATATAATTTTAAAAATCATATCCAATATTTTAAACAAATTATATTTAACTCTCTGAATCTCGCGGTCACACGTACATGTTGAGAACAATTCGATCGATTTTGATCGATAGTGTCTTCTAAATCGCTAAATTTGAGTTAAAAAAATTTTTAGAAGAAATTTTAATGAGGAAAATCTTCAATCTGTTACGATAGTATAACGTGTAAATCCCTCTACTATTTTTCATTTGAGGATATCTTTCATTCTCTTAAGAAACACGCGTCATAAATTTTATTTTGACATCGTACATTTAGTGACGGAAAAAATTTTTCCATGAAAATTTGTAGCATTTTAGAGAAGAAAAGTGTCTTTACTTTGCCATTTCTTATTCAATGTAAAAACATCTTAGAATAAAATACATCAAAATACATTAAAAAACACAGAGACGATAGATTTAGAACTTGAAACGATATATTTTGGAAACTGTACAATTTCTTTTTGCAACCTTATGACAATTTGTCAATATATAATCTCTTCAGACACATTGACACATATGTGTATGTTTTTTTTTTAATTGTAATTATTTTTACGGACAAAAAAGTGAAAAGTTAACGGTGAATTACTACAGAATTAGGAATTAATTTCATTAATATGTAATTGCATAATAACTTAATATCGCTAAATTTACATAACTAACAAGTTGGGATGTTTAAATTAGTTCAAAAAACTGGAACCACCAGAACGATCGAAATGACCAATTCCTAATTTTCCACATACCTAAAATGGAACAGTTTTAGAAATCCAAATGATTTTTCGTAGAATTGGTGTATTGTAACTGTAACTGAAATTTCTTTCTATTCTTTGATAAAAGTTTCATACTTTGTTCCAATGCAATAAATCACACTCTGACGAGACATAGTAAAACAAAAAAAAAAGGCAAAAGACGTGAATTTTTCACTGTCGTATCAAGAAAAAAGAATGTTTTTTTCATTATTTTTTTTTTTTTTTCAAGGGGTTCAAGTCGCATTGACAACGAGATCTTTAGAAACTCGATGGAATTTTCAGATTAAATTTGGTCTAGAAGTTGGGTCTCCTTTAGGAAGCTGATAACATTTTTGTCGTTTCTGACAGGTTAGAGCGGTGCTTGGGATTAATCCGTATTTGTTTTTTAAGTTTCGATTTTCGTAAAGTGGGTTTGATTCCCTGTATTGAGAAGGATGAAGTTCGTATCTTCTAGAAGTTCCTCTATAGTTTTTCTACAGGCGTCGATTTTTGTAGAGCCCCAAAGAAAATTGTGGCTGAAATCGCCTACTATCGTTAATGGTGATGGTATCTGATTGATAAGATTGATTAGCTCTTGTAGGTTTAGAGGTAGGTATTTTTGTGATCGCTATGGTTGTTCCTCCACTGGCGTGGTTTGTGTTTTTCCTATTTTTGTAAAGGTAGAGCACCCTTTTAGAGTTGGCTGGTGTTCGTTTTAGAAATTCGTTTCTTGAAGGCATAGTTGGGTTATGTTGTCTGAGGATAATTTGTAGTTGCTCATAGTGTGTAATTGGTGATAGTTGGGGATTTCTTATTGCCAGATCGGCTAAGGCTGGCGTATTTGTGGTGTATTGTTTGGAGATTTCGTTCGGGTTGGGTGCTCCAACTGCATTTTTTACAAAGCTTTTCAATTGGAGGTAATCCAGTATTTGGTTATTTTTTTGCCGTTAATATATTTAATCGCAGGTTCTAACATGTCAATTCTATCTAGCGTGAAACAGGCGAATCTGGGCACTTGGGTTTCTTGAAGGTTAGTTCGAGACTCTTGTTGTGCTTTTTTAATGTTTGTGGACTTGGGCTTTTAGAGTCTAAGTCGATGTCCTTTAAATTTACCGGGTTTTTTGTTTCTTGTCTTATTTGTTTTTAGGTCTTTTATTTCTTCTTTCTTAGGTTCTGATGTATCAAGGGAGTCTATCGTTGGCGATTCGGTTTCATTGTTAGTACTTGTATCAGTTTGCATTTCAGTTTCCTGTATATGGTCGGTGGCTGTGGATTGATAGGTGAAGTTGGATTTGTATATATGGGGGCTCTAGCGGGCTGGATTTGTTTGGATTTTCGGTATATGGACATTAGTTTGCAATGTGATCTTCTTGTTGACGTGTGAAGCATGTCTGATTCTCTGTGAATATTTTGTATGTGTTGTTTTCGTATGTAATTGTGAGGAAGTTCGAGATGCGTTTGGCGTTTAAATTTGTTTTTAAGTTATTGTTTTTTTTTTAAACGTATTTTCGATTTAGCTATTAGAAATTATCGATGAGACGTTAGATAGTATAATTCGTTGGGCTGGTAAGACCATCGATTTCTATGTTTAAATTATTTATAGTTACTGATTTATGTTTGAGTGTTAGGTTTGAGACTGTATGTTTACTAAGTACATGCATATACGACCATTTAATATTCTTGAGAGGAATTTGCTTTAGATCCTATTATGTTTCCGATCGCACAAGCATATTCTTTGATTGTGATACCGTCGGTTGACTGTAGGATTATAGCTTGGTCCTGGGTCGGGATGTATTCTTGTTTTGTAGCGTTAGCGTATGAGATTTAGTGGGAATAACGATTCCATCGTTACGTTTTATGCGGCTTCACATCGTCTATTTAGCACTTCTCGCTCCATAGTGGTGGTACTCGTCTTTGTTTTTCGTCTTTGTCTGCTTCTTTCAGTATTGTATCGAGAAAAAAAGGAAGAAAGAGAGCGGAAAAGTAGCAAGAGGAGTCAAAAAGAGCAAGAAACTTCACAACACGGGTTGGTAAGATTAAATTGAATCGATATGTATACTTTTGGGTTCTGCAGGAAACCGATTTTACCCACTACGCCGTCGGACAGTGTTATGAAATTTTTGTGTGCGCGCAAATCACGCAGATGCGCACGTGCTCGTAGCGATCAATCATCAACGTGGTTACACGTGATTCTGCGGCTTAAATACGTCGCGATATTGCCATAAGTCGCCGAATATTGCGTTCCGGCGACAAACCGATGTGTACGCGTACGAATGAGTGAAAGGTACCCCACTAACTTTCAATGCATGCGTGATCCTTCCCTCTTCCCCTTCGCAGCGACTCTGCTGCCGAGCTATCGCTCGAAATTTGAAATTTCATAGAATTCGCGCGCCACAAAGTTTGAGCACATTGCTGTACTTTCGAAAAGAATATTAACCCTTCAGAGTTAAAAGTTTTGTGAGATTATCTGAAACGTAAAATTAGAAAGCATCAAATTTCCACAAAAAAAAAAAAGGAAAATGATTTAAAAGATGGACTTTTGAAATAATGGAACAAGATCTCTTGCTGCGTAACAGCGAATTTAGTAAATTTAATGCCTAGAAAAATTGCAGCTACTGTAAAATCAAAAGGAAATCCTACAAGGATGTTAATTAATATTTATTCTAAATGAAAACATAATAACAATTTAATAAGTTTAACAATATATTTTAATATATAATAATATTATTAAATTTTATATAAATTAAATATTAATAAATTTTAGTAATATTATATTTTGCCACCTGGTGTGATATGTAAGTTATTATGGCTAGGGGTGGCGCTAATTTTGAAATGACGTAGGGCTACGTTTCCCATTCCGCGAAAGTGTTAAGACAATTTATATACATTTTTGCAGCGAATTTAATTTAAATTATTTTCTTCTCATTAAAACTTATTATTGTTGTTTTGCCATATAGTAATTCTATGAATATCTTCCGCTCGTACGTTTCTGCTGATTTATCAATTTGCAAATTTAGCAAACAAGTGATATTTTTTTTACGATATGTATTCTACAGAATACTCGAAATGTCTACATTTTCTTTTTAATAAAAATTATCATGTTAAGAATTGAAATTTATCTGTGCACAAATATTTTCCATTGTACATTTCTGGAGACTTGCCTAAGTCGTCTACAGATGATTCCGAGTCTCGACGTCGAAATTGGTGTACCCATGATCGACCGTTATAGCGCCACGGTCGCCGTGCGGCAAGATCCCAACAACGAATTCGAAAACGTCCATACGGCAAACTGGGGCCCGTACGATGACCGGTCACGAGGACCGGCCACCTAGTAGTTTCACATTGTTTTCAGCCTTTCAACCCACACGAGACTCCTAAAGATATCATTGCTTCCTTTGGCTAGAAAGGATACGATCTTAGAGGCGTTCAGGCATAATCCCACGGATAGCAGAATTACTATCGCAACGACTAGCCATCAATAAAATTAACATGTTTCACGACGACTTGCCATATGCATATAATTAAAATTACATGAGGATAAAAAATATTTGAAGTGAGGTAATTTTTATCTGATTTCTAATTCGCAAAAATACGAATTTACATAAACTTACGCAGTAATTCCGGATAATTCTGTTTGATTTGAAGCGAAAATAAAACAATATTTTTGTTTATAATTAATTAATTATAATTACTGTTGTTTTGTATTATAATTATCGTCGATTGTAACTTAATTTTGGATTAAATTATTTAATTCTGGCATTTTATTACGAGTTTCAATGTAAAAGAACGTAGAATACAGATTTAGAAAATTAAAAATTTCTGTAATCTACCATAAATTCAAATAATACAATCAGTACTATCATTCGATGCTTACCCCAATTATTTATAATTTTCCCAATTATTTAATTATATTGAACAGAGAAACGTTTCGTCTTATCACTTGTATCAATGTCAAAATATGTTTTACATCTATTACTCATTAAACCGTCATTTTCGAAGCTATTCTTATTTAAAATTCTTATTGCTGACTTACATATTATTTGTTTAATGCGGAAATTTAATTGAAATAAAAGTACTTAAATTTTCAAATTATTGAATCTATTTTAAGCTTTTGTAGAAAGGAAATAAGTACTTTATAAAAGGATTTAATTATTTCTCTGTATCATAATGAGATAATTGCATCTTTTGTAGTAAGACAATTATATTTACATCTGCTTTGCGCTTAACTAAAAACGTTTTCTCGCTACTTTTAACAAATTTAATTTATTATAATAAATTTACTTTATTCATATTTATATAGTATTATAGTACTATATGTTCATATAGTATTTATTATTAATAATAAATTTACTTTTAACGATAAAATCGATTTGTCCAGAATGTTTCTCTTTCTGTGAATAAATAGGATTTTGATGGAACGATAAATTTCGAATTATTAAGAAGCAATTCTTTACACAGTGATCGCAAGTTCAAAGAATCGTTGTTCCATTGATACGAAAATTTGTTAAATTTCCCAACAAATCATGCGTAATAATATTTTTCTCGTTCTAGAAAGTTAAAGTGATTAACACTTGGAAATTAATAATTTTCTAGAATAATCGGGCCAAGTTACACAACAGAAAGTTACTAACTGTAACGTAAATCGAGTGTAAATCGAATTCCAGTATATACCGAATAAATTTAGTTTGAAGATTTTAGCTTAAAAAGAGCTTTTTGTTTAATGATAAGTCACAATAGAGAACAGATTATAGCAAACAAACAAGTTTAAAATAGAATTATGGCTTGGTGGTTTGTATTTATTTATAATTTATAAAATAAAGATCATAAAATTATGGGACACTTTTTCTTTCATTTTAAGAGTTGGTAAGTTTCTGCACACCTAAATCCAATTCACTAACGAAACAAAAGAAAAAAAAAGAAAAATGTCCATATTATTACTAGGGAGCGGATATTAAAATTTTTACGAACCTATAAAACAATTTGTTTCACCTGCTGTAGGTATTTTCCTCAAACGGATGAAACGAATTTCTCCTCGTTCAAATACAAGTTAAATATACCTTAATCCCAAAGTGGTAATTCCCTTGGGCAAACCCACGGAAGTTCTAAGAATATTTCGCAAACGAATCGAACTTCTAAACGCTCGAAGGCAATCGCAAATTTCGCAGGAGCCCTCGCAGCTTCAGCGGAAAAGTTCGATTCCGCAGGATCGGCGTCTCTCGTATCTCGAATTCAACGGTAACCAACAGTTGCCCCGCTACGTGAACGAGTTTTACGATACGAAATTGTCTCCGTTTTCTCTCTCTCTCCCTCTCTTTTCTTCTCTGCTTTCGCGATCGATCGATCTTCGACAAGAAACGTTGTCAAAAGGATTCGATTCCAATATCTACCAACTATCGTCACAATTTTTCTCTCACTGCTGTTCCTCTATGCATACGATCCTCTCGTTCCTTTTTTTTTTTTTTCTTTCTATTTCTATTTTGGATGAAGCAACCTCGTTCCGCGAGCATCGAAAGAATTTATTGGTTCTCGGAGGAGAGAGGGATTAAAGATTGACATTTATACTGCCGCGAATACGTAAAATGGGTGTTTTCCTGGAGAGATATCGAGCGAAGATTACGTCCGGTGCTCAACGATATTTTTTTATTCAACGATACGGTTTTTTTTTTTTTAATTCTTTCGCGCACGTACGTATCGTCGATAAATACTGGACACGATTGCGTAAAAATATAGGAATCGTTACAATTCCGAACAGAAGTCGGGATCTTTCGAGAATTTAATTTTGTACTGATTTATTTTCTCTGCATGTATTTTTTTTGAGAAAGAAAGCAAAAATTTCTTTCTCATTGATATGTTAAATATTTTAAATATGTTA
>KQ435861.1:179130-192704 GCA_001276565.1 Melipona quadrifasciata
TGATGAGTCTAGGCAGTGATTCCGAGACAAAACGCAAAACAATCGCTTTCTCTCTCCCACTCCCCTTACTTAATACCATACCGAAAATCTTTCCATTCGTCCTTCCACAGCATCCTTCACAACTTCCGTTATCTTTAACTCCACCTCCATCATATAAATAGTATCCTTTAATTTTTCGTCCCTTTAAATCAAAAGTGTGTTTGTCGATTAAAAATTAAACTCCATAAACTAAAGTTTTAAAGAAGCAAAAATTTGTGGACGAAAGAAATACGGAAATTGGCACGAAACAATGACCGAGACCAAACAGGGGCGAAAAAAACGCAACTTGCGTACATACGAAGACGAGCGTAAGACGTGGATGACTGGCATCGCAGTGCCATCGTGGTCATAAAAGGAACAGTCGGTGACAATAGGCTTTTCTACGATTCAGATTCAACAGTTCCACAGAGGTTGGATCCTGAATGCTCGATTCGTAGATTCAGCTTCGCTCGTGACCGTGCGAAAGCAGCACCGACTCGCTCGTCGAATTGGACACTGGTGAAATCACTGTGTTTTCATCTGTGGAAAGGAAACGATCAGCGAATGTCTGCTCGATGCGTTGAACGTACAGTTCAGAAAAGCGTGACAGCTGTTACCAACGACAATGACAAAATTGTCGATAATTTAAACTGACACAACTTTGTATCAAAATGGTTCATTACGATATGATCATTTAAAGCGTGAAGTCTCTACTTTGACAATTCAAAAATATTAAAAAATTTTTTTCACTGTGAAATCTACCATGGTCTTGAAATTTTAATGCTAATTTAATTCAAATATATTAGTTTCAGATTTTTCGTATTTTTAATGTTTATGAGTTTAATTATTAAATAATAATTTTGTTTATAAAGTTAAAAGTTAAGTAGTTGGCTATAAAATTAAAACTGTAAAAATTAATTTCTCTTCTACTTGTGAATGTTTCAAAGTTATTTTCAAATTTTTTACTACGTTAATTTAATACGATACCGAGTAAATTTTCAGTAAAATAATCTGTCTCATACTCGAAATTAATATTGTCATCTATATCGAAGCATTTTTGTAGAATTACTACTCAGAAAAAAGTCGAGGTATTTTCAATTTTTTCATCGTTTCTTTCGGCCGATCTCTTTTTTCACTCTTTACTCGGTTCTTCTTACTTTTCTCGCGTGGAATATGTCCTTGAGTATCTTTGAAGAACAGCAAATCTGCTGAGACGTCAACTCGATTTATCCGAAGGGAAAAGGATGCGTTGGCGCGAACGAAAGTTTGCCCAACACGATCTGCCACTCTCCAAATATATTTTGCACATTCGTGTATTGTACACTAATTCGTATATTGTAATGCGTGCAAATAATGTGTGAAAAAACCAGGGATCGAAAGTTACAGGTTGTTTTTGGTTTTGAAAAAATTCTGTTCGCACTTGTATAATATATTTGGTGTAAGAGAAAAGATACCTGTTTTTGTGGAATTTTTGTAGAAAGAAGTGTCACACTTTTCAATAGTGTTCTTTCTCATGAAGACAAGTTATTTTGAAAAATCTGTATGATAAAAGTTTCCATGGAAATAAGGTGTTTTAGAACATTTGATTGAAAATTTATTCAGTGTCGGTATTTCCTGCAAATGTTGACAATTTTTTTAATGTTAAAGAAAAAACTTGTACAAGTTCTACGTTGTTTGGAACTTTTATTTTCAAAGACATTTATTTGTCTGTCCTCACGGGGACTTGGAATGTAAAAACAGTTTTCAAAAAAGTTCTACGCTCCATGTTTCAAATAGAAAAGTTATCTCAAAGTTTCTCAACTTTTTCAACCTCTGGAAAAAATTTTAGCAACGTCCTTTCATGTTTCCAACAATCAGGCGAAATGTTAATAATTTTTTAAAATGAGAATTTAATTTAATAAGAATTGTAAGAACAATTCGGATGTTCTCACTTCTTTCTTTAATTTTTAATGCCAAGTCTGTAGACGTAAGACTGGGATTTTCTCTTACTTTTCTTAGTAAAAACTTTTCGTTGCTTTGAGAAGGCGATTTATTCTCAATTGAATCATTTAAAAAAAAAAACGAATTGTAAATCTTTACAAATATAAAACAGTATTTTCAATGAAAAATTACTCAAAAACGAACATCAATATTCATATTCTTTTCGTTTTCAGTATACTTTGTACTTTCTTAGCAATAACAATGAGAATAATTTTTACACTTTTTACTTTGGCCTCAATAACAAATCAAACAGAACTAAGCTGTCGATTTCTGTCGATTTCTCTCTTTTAACTGTCAAGTCAATTCCGAAAACATTTACATTTTGTTAATGAGCAATTATGTTTTATTTGATATTTTCCTTGAACGGAATTTTTGTGTCGAAATATACTTAATACTTGATAATTAACAAAATTATACATGAAAAAAGCTCCTTTGAATATTAAATTTTATGTTTATTTTATAACAAATAAATATAATAAATAAATATTTTGTTAATTATCAAATATTAAATATATTTCGACATAAAACTTCCATTTTTCCGTAGAAACCGAATTAAACGAACGGACAAAAAATAGATTTGTATTAGACGTGAATTGTTCTATCTGATGGATTCCAAATACTCTTCCACGTGTTAAAACAAATTTGTATCATGTATGAATTACTTTTTACAGTACGTAAAGATTCATAATGTTTTGAATTTTCCTCCAATTTTCGTCGTCGACAGATAGATTTTCAAATTTAACTTACAAGAAAACGACTTATGGACGTCTTATGAATAAGTCGCATTCTAGGCTGCCGGGAATGAAGCACGCGAAAGTGTGAAGTGTGTAAAAGTACGAACAGAGTGTGAGTGGAATTCGTGTCCCGAATGAACGAATAAAATCGCTGGAGTGGATGAAAAAAGAGGCAGTCGTGAGAAGAATCCGCGAGACAAGACCGAATAAAAATTATTAATATTGTTATCTATCTGTCTTGAACAAATCACTCTTTTCATCCATCTTCCTACAACACTTTCAACTTATTTTTGGAAATGAAATATTTTCGTTTTCGTAATTTGTTTCTGACTAATTCATGATTATCGATTGAAGATGCCTCTTTTATTTTTCTTTTAACGTAGAATCATCCTCAGAAATACTCTGTGTGTAAAGCAATTGGTTACAGTCACGAACACATTCATTCGTTAACGTCATTCACTCAACGTTTAATCATGATGAATATAAAATATAAGAAAGTTCTTAGCATTGTTAATACTCGACTGAAGGAGAATTAAATATCACGAGAAGAAATAAAATTAACAAGAAGCAGAAAATATGGATTTTTATCAAATATAAATTTATTATTCAACTTCTGTATTTGTATCGTATGTTCATTATCGTTTGTTTTAGTCGTTATAAATTGTTTTTATAATTTATATACTATTTATGTACTATCAAACTTTAACACTTGACACAGTGGTGAGAAATTAACACCTACGATGAAACGACAAATAATTAAATTCGCAAACTCTTTTATTAACAATAAATGGATTAAATTTCTGTTCAATTGCGAATAAATTACAATTCAGATATAAATGTACAATTCTGTTATCGCGATTTTACACATATCGCACACATTTTGCAAGAAAAGTGAATCAAATTGGCACGCAAGGGACGAGTGAGGATCAGCTAGATACCAAAATATCAGGGTTGTTCAATTTCGTTTGAGAAAATATCTGTTCCTCTGGAAGTTTTATGAAAATAAATTATGTCCTTGGAAACATTTTTAAAAAAATTATTTTAGAATCTAGGAGGAATACATTATTTATCCAAAAATATTAAATAGAAATATCAAACTTTCGGGTATCACATTATAAGAAGTTGAAATAATTGGTATTGTACCTGCAACTTAATAACAGATCAACTAAGAGGCATCCAGTTCATTCGAAAGAAATACAAGCAAACTCCAAACTATGAATTAAACTATACATAACTATCACAAATAAATAACATAGTCGGAATACGAATTCAACTAGACTGCGAATCTTTATCCATTTTTGGGAAAATTTAATGAGGTATTCTGGTAATTCAACTTAAAAAAATTAATTTCTTATTTTTTTACACTTTCTCAAAGCATACGTTTTTCTCAAAAAATATTTTATTTTATAATATTATTATTTATTTTTATATCATTATTATTTCATAATGTTCTATTTTTCGTACTGCTCGATCGATTGTAAGTATGAATATTTTTGTACAACGAATAACAGATACTTCAAATGTGTTTTCCTCAAATCCATATTTTTTGAACTTTTAAGCTGACGGGATATCTCATGTTTTAGTTGAGCGATTGACTTAAAATTTGGAGGAAATTTTCACCGGATGTACCATGAACCACGGATTTCAAAATCTGATTTCTTTTTCTATTTTTGTTTACCATCCAAAATTTCCGTGCTTCATGCGATAGCCATATTTATACTAAGATGCATTTTAGTTTTTTAGTCTAAAATAACCAGATGGACCGGAATCACGTCAGCCATTCGAACCCGTTTTTATAAACATGCTTTACCTAAGGCTATATAATTTCCACAACTTTCATTAATTTCGTTAAAAAAAACTTGTAAATACTCTTTAAATATGAATAAATCTGTGTGCGAAAACTGCATACCAAAATGTATCGTGGTTTCTTTAGAAAAAAATCCCACAAAAGTCGATTTTTTTCTAAAGAAACTTTTTCCCCAGAAGAAGATTTCCTCAAGACTCCAAAAATCCACAGAATGCGCATAACGTTCAAAATTATATAAAATATTCGAAGCAGAGCACTTGTTATGATCCTTAGTAGATGAGAAAAATTTCCACTTTGATCTCGTTTCTTTAATTACTTTTATAAAATTGTAAAATTGTATAAACATCCGCAGTTAATATTGTCGTAGTATTATTCATCGAACAGTATTTAGTATCTGTTGAAATAATTGAGAGTCTTTTCAATATCCCGTTGTAAAAAAAAAAAAAAATTGATATCTACACTGTGTACAGTTATATTCAAACTGGAATTTTAATTTTCAAAAATATTTTTAAAAATTTTTCTTAAAAATTTAATTATAATTTCTGGACAATGTCAAGTAATAAACAACAAAGTCAACCGATCGAAATAATTCGTCCTTCTTCAAAACGGCATTAAAATTTCATTCATCTTCCTGTCGTATCAGTTTTAATTTCTTTTCAACGTGTCGGGGCCAGAGTTCAGTACGACGGATTCCAATCTCGTAGCCTGTCGGCGACACGTGGCGGTGACGCGGGTTTTCATAAACTTTGTCACCAACATTATTGACGTTAGACTTGGCGACAAACGTTATTTTAATGCAGCCTAATAAATATCCTCGTAACCGTGTCAATTTTCATTAAAATGTTCCTTGCCGTGGTAGCTTAAATATCAACGCCTTTAACACATTTTTCTTCGACTTTGATACGAAATCGATTTTTCTAATTTCTGATTGAAATCGTCGTGCGCTCTTTCTTACAAATTTTCACCGACTGTAAAATTCGCAAGATCCTTTGCTTTCGTTTTATTTCAATTGAAAAATTTTGGTATCTAGAGATTAATTTCTAATAAAAAAAAAAAAAAATGCAACTGATCTTTTTTTCTTTCTCTTACATTGTGAATATGACAATTTACTTGTGAATATAATAATCTACGTGACATTAATGTGATATTGATCACAATCGAACGTCGATTTATAAAAAAATGTTACATTACGAATCTTTTACTTTTTTTTTTTTTTCTCTTTTGATAAAATGAAAATAAAAATGTTTCCGAATGAGCATATTACATACAATAAGGTTCCAAAAAAATACAAACTACGTCAATACAGAAAGTTACTTCCGAAAAGTTAAATGAGCAAATGTTTTTTTTTTGAAATGTGTATCTTTACTTTGCAAGCGATATCAAAATACACAACGAGTATGAAAACTGCACGACTTGTACCCCAGTACGATTCGTCTCACTGAAAGGCCCAGAAGCAACTGTTCCGACTAGAAAATGAAGACGACTTTTTTGCCATAAAATTTTATCGATATACAAACATTTGAATAGGTACAAAACAAATTACAGTACCAGACAACGCCACTCCTACTCGAGGTCTACCCCACGCCCCCTCATGAATCATGTGACTCAAATCAACCAATCGCTAATTTTCGTTGCATTAGCGTTGCACCTGAAGAGGCCCGATTTTCTGGGTTACCACCACTAAAATCACTTTCAGCAATGAAATGTGTTTCAGTGACGCCTTACAGATAAATCGAGCATTAGTTGGATTTTTAAACAATAAACGTATTTTTATGACTCCACACAGTCCATCTAACTTCTCTCTTTGTCCAAAAATCAAGGAGCATAATTTTAGATTCCATACTCTCCAGATTTGGATCCGTGCGATTTCTTCTCTTTTTTCAAAAATCAAGGAGCATAATTTTGGAAATGTTTAAAAGGTTGTAAATTCAACTGAAAGCAGTTTCTGCTGAAAATCTCAAGGCAAACTAGGTAAATTTCTAGTTTGGCGGCTTTTTCCAATTTTAGGTATTTCGCGATCGTTTCTTTCAACGAATTGCTCATTTTACCATTAAAACAAGAAATTATCTGGAGTAGATGGAAAAACCTAAATCTTGTTACCTTTTTCTTTAAAGAAAAAAAACGTTGTATTAAAAGAAAAAATTCCAAGCCAGAAAAATATCGAAAATTAGGAAAAGTTGCTGAACTAGAATTTTACCGCTACTCAACTACTTTAAAGGAGATGGCGTACATTTTTTTTTATTAATATTATAACTTTTTATTAACATTAGAACCAAAGCAGTCGGAATGATCAATTGATTTTTCAAATTTTTGTTAGAAATTTTACAGACAGAAAACGGTGTATTTTTAGAGATTCAAATAATTTTTCGCAAGTTACACGAACGAAAGCTTGTGTTGCTTATTTTGTTGCATTACATTTTTTTACTTTAGTGGAAGTTTTGTGTTTTAATCGTCGGTAGTTTTATTATTAAATGACCTATAAACATCTTGTTACTACTTAAAATACTTATATAACTAAGAAAAACATAAAAACATAAATTTTCAACCAGCAATGTGATTATCGATGTGCCAAATTTCCGTTAAAACGAAGAATTATTATTAAATAAATACCATGTAACTAAATAAATATATCTCTTGTTAATAACTTGTAACACGATTATGAATAAATAAAATTTAGATTTATTTTTTACGAAATTTTAATTTACTTTCTCCGTATTCAAGAGTGCCACAAGAGGTTTCCAAGTACGTGAAAGAAAAGAGATTGAAAGTCAAACTCTAATGTATTTCGTTTCAATCGTATCTTCATCAATTACCCTTCGGAGTTTTAGATACGCCTCGTATATTTTAATTAATAACGTGTTTAATCTCGTTCATTTCTATTACGTAATTATTAACCGGTGCATTGTAGGTGAATCTGTTCGAGTGTTATCGGACCCAACGAAATTGTAACGTGCGCGTAAAGAGTTGAAGAGATTTGAAACTTGCGAGCATCATTTCGACAGTTTAAATGAGCCTAATGAGCCTCTCGTTTGTGAATTGTAGTGAAAATGTTGGGTTTATAGCTGTAATGGCCAGAGAGCGGACCGTATGAAATTCAGCACGATATCACGGTTATTACATCGTAACGTTACCGAATGAACAATGTTTCGTGCCGTTTAATTTGAGGCCACGAATACTTTTTACTTTGTTTGCTCTTTTCACGTATCGAAATGTAATAACAATCCAAAATATTGCAATGTAATAACATTTAATTAATTTTAATCTAAATAGGATCTTGATATTGTAATAAATTATAACTGTATAACAAATTATTAATTTAATTTAATTTCAGAAATTTCATTATCTTTAGAAAAAACTAAAAAAAAAAAACAAGATGTAACTGCAAGAGAGAGAGAGAGAAAGAGAGAGAGAGAAAGAGAGGAAGGGAGAAAGATACACGCATAGAGTTTTTCCTTATACGATATATCGAATCCTATTCAACTCTTCTTCTGATTGTAATAATACTACTATTTTTTAGTAGCTTTCCGACATTTAAACCTTCTCCTTGCCTGACGATTTACTTCTGCCTGGAAAGCAGCGAAAGAATTACACAGGGTTTCCCATTTTAATCTCCGAAACTATTCGCCATTTGAAAAAAAGCCATTAGTTTAGAAGACTGTTTAACTTTAATTTTATAAAATCTGTCGTCTGTAAGACGAGAAAACAACAAGAGCAGCGTTCTTGTATTCATTTTTTTTTTTTTTTTTTTTTTTTTTCTTGTCTTTTATGCACAGATTTTATAGAAAAATATCTCCCAAACAGGTTTTAGATGTAAATAGGTTGCTTTCTTTCGTAAAGAATGATCTACTGCATCGATCGATGCAATTACGTAAGAAATTACATAATTATACTTGAAGAAATATAGGGTGGTCACTGACAGATGGTCGCTGAATGATATAAAACAAAAATAACTTTCACAAACATATGTTTTTTTAATTTTTTATCATTTGGAAATATAATTGATGGATTCTTTTCAATATTATCTGTGAAAAATAACATCCCTCAAATGACCACCATTTTTCTGTTCACAAATACGGGCTCTTTCAGACTCTTCAGTTTTTCCGTGGCTACCCTGTAGCAGTGACCTTCGCATCTTCTACACGCGTCTATTTATCGACAAAACTAAATAAGTGTAACTACTGCCTTCTCAGAATAGAGAAAAATGTATTCGAGACACTTTTCAAATGACCAACAGTTTCGGAGACAATTGCATTTGTAGATTAAATGTACAAAGTGTCCATAAAGTTTCTTTCCAATTTTAAAAATTTATTACAAAGGCAAATGAAAAGACAGATAATTGGAAATTATTACAAAATGTGACGTATATGTTTAAATTTTTTCTTTTGCCTTATATAATATGCCTCTACATAATATGGGAACCATTAGTTGCAAGAAGCACATCAAGACGGTACTCGATTTCTCGCCATGTTCGCTGTAGCATGGTGGCGATATCACTTCCGTCTTGATGTGCTTCGTGCAACTAATGGTGCCCATATACAGGTGTATTAAATAAGGCAAAAGGAAAAACTTGAATACATACGTCACATTTTGTAATAATTTCCACTTATCTGCCTGTCTTTTCATTTGCTTTTGTAATAAATTTTTGAAATTGTAAAGAGACTTTCAATGGACACCCTGTATAGAATCTTCCTTTGAAAAATTACAATTGAAAATTACGCTATCACGAGCATTACTCTACTAAGAGTTAAAAGGCAAAAATTTAGATCGCGAGTCAGGTTTTACTCACCCTTTCTCCAAACAGCGGATGTTCCTTTCCATGAATCGAACGGAATTGCAAATCCGTTCAGGCGAAGAATCCCATAAAAGTAACGACGCCTCGCCACGGCGCGCGAAAGATTTAAACTTGCTGCTTGAAATTCGAAGGAACATCGACGCGTACGGAGGAGGATCTTGCCATGCGACGAGACACGGAGTTCGATCCCCTTCCGAGTTCACAGACGCATTCTGCACGAACTCGTCGACTAGAGTTTCGTTGCAGTCGTTTGGATTTGCAGAATTAATCTCTTATTAAAAGGGGCACGCAATTTTAAAGAAAAAAAAACTTTACTTGCACGGAATTTTTTTTCAATTATTAACCTCTTGCGCTGGAATAACGTGCCACACACGTTGAGAATTTTTTGTTCTAAAATTGTAATATTTTTCCAGTTTTAAGTATATTTAAGTAAACCAAAATAGCCAAAACAAATAATAATAATTTATTACTTCTCAATAATTTCTATCCAGTGATATCATACCGACGAGTTCAAAAAGAAAGCGACTGTTCGGGAGAGTTTCCATGCTACAATACCTACGGTCTGGGTACAGGCACGTCCGGGATAATTTATTGGTTTTTAAGGACCCTTAGCTCTTGGCTACATGGCTGCACTTTCTTCTAAGCAAGAAACATACAAAGCTCTTGACCGTGGATTGATGCATAGCACCAACTTCCCCGAACACGTGAGAAGCACGGGCCAGCGAGATGACTCAGGACAGCAAGGAGTATCTGGCCCTTCGTGCCCCACCCTGGACCCGCAATTTTCCGAAGCCGAAGGAAAGGGAACCGAGGAGACGTTCGGGCTTTCCTTCAGCTTCCAAATCAGAATCATTCCGACTTCCGATAGCTAAAGTTCAGTCTCTCTCGACATAAAGATACGAGGGGACAAGCCCCTAACATTGCGAAAAACCATACAGTCCACAACTTTGTTAAACACGATCTCGTCTAGCTCACACGCGCGCGAACATTGGTCCAATCGAACCGAATAGCGAATCGGTTTGGATGCTACGGAGTGCACCCTATTAGTGAATAGTGCCACAGAAGCAAATCACGGGTCCCGTAGCAGCCGTTTCCAGCGGACGAGGAGGATACGATCGCGGACAGGCCACGATCGAACGTCGCAGAGAGCCATCTCCAAGGCAGCCACTCCAGGAAGGACGACTGTACAATCAAGGCTCTGAATCGAAGATTCTCCGCTGATCACCAGGCCAGCGTATTCGTCATCCATTGTTACCTTCCTATGGTGAGTCGAGTTTCATTCATTGTTTAACTTGCGAGGGAGAGGAAGAATGGAACAAACCGGTACTTCTAACCTCCAACAGCTAATAAAAGAGCGCGGCCGCGTCAACGCGGCCGTAACGCGATTCAAATCCGCCCATGACAAGCGAGGAGAAAACGAATCGATTAACTTCCTTTGGGAGCAACTTGACAACATTCGTGCCCTGCCACAACGGTTCGCAGACATTCACGACCGCATAATCGAAATCGTTGAGGGCACTGCCGACCAAGAATCTCACAGTACTGTGACGAGTTTGATAAAACACTTTACCAGTTAATAGGCGCGATTCGAGACCGAATAGAGAGCTTACAAGCTCCAACGGCTTCGAGGAACGCACAACCCCAACAAGTAGCGTCCGCGTCCCCCGCCGCTTTCGATAAACTCTCTCAAACTAGATTGAAATCCATCCCGCTGCCCGAATTTCACGGTTCACTGGGCGAATGGGTCTGCTTTCGTGACACCTTCGACTCCATGGTAAATCGGAACGAGTCCCTAACCAACATCGATCGCTTCCATTACCTAAGATCAGCGATAAAAGGCGAGCCCGCTCGCGCTCTCAAGACACTCCCAGTATCCGACAGCAATTACAAGACTGCTTGGGAATTGCTACGCAAGCGCTACGAAAACACCAACGAGCTCGTTGACTACCACTTGGATGCACTATTCGATTTCAAGGGTATCCGTCAAGAATCGCCAACAAAGTTGAGGCAATTACTCGACGATCTTGGTAATCACACTCACGCCTTGGGGTCACTAGGCCAAGCGGCAGGCAGCTCGGAAGCCTGGCTGATACGCCTCACGGTCCGAAAACTGGACGCGCAGACCAGACGAGAGTGGGAAAGACGCGCTGCCGAGACAGACCGACCAAAAACGCTTTCCGATCTAATCCCCTTCCTCGAGCAACAGCACAGGTTCCTCGCCACAGATAGGCAAGCGCGCGAAATCACTCCATCGGCTTCCCGAAGGTTCGTCGCGCAACGGGAGCGTAAACCCGCCGCCGTGCTAAGCGCGAACAAAGTCAGGTGCCCGCTCTGTTCCGACAACCATCTATTATCACGGTGCGAGACCTTTAAGAAACTGGCAATAGAACCTCGCCGCGAAAAGATGCGGGAGCTACGCCTGTGTTTCAACTGCCTTCGTCCCGGACATGGCGTCAAAAAGTGCACGAGCAGCGTGTGCCAGGAATGTCGAGCAAAGCACCACACCCTGCTACATCGGCGAACGACCTCGGGATCGGACACGAGCAAAACATCGGAGGACGAGGAAGCAGGATGCTAGCACGTCTCCGTTTGAACACGTACTGCTTTCTACGGCAATAGTCAACGTCACCGACGGCCGGGGAAGAATCCATCAAGGCAGGGCGCTTCTTGATCAGGGTTCGCAGGTGAACATTGTAAAGGAAGAATTCGCGAGGCGCCTCGGATTAAAGTGGGACGCGACGCGAACAACAATCTCCGGAGTGGGCGCGACCACGACAAGGGACCGCGTCAAGGGCAAGGTACGATTGCAGATAGCTTCGCGCTGCAGTGAATACAAGGGTGATTTGCCGTTCCTGGTCATGCGTAACTTGACCACGGAAACTCCAAATTTCAAGCTCGCCTCCACCAGACTCCCCATTCCATCACATCTAGTCCTCGCCGACCCGCAGTACTACGTTTCGCGGGACGTGGATCTGATTATCGGCAACGGGCGAACTGAGGTGTGCAGGACACCACCGGTTGGGCGCGGAATTGCCCTGACTCTCGGAGACACAACTGGGATGGGTACTTGGAGGTCGCATCCGCGCGGATAGCGGACCCCAGGCGCTCGCTTGCAACCTTATCACCAACGAACATCGCGACCGGCGATGTCGATCAAACCGCTTACGAACTATCGGAAACACGCGCTTCAGCAACAGAGCAAACCGATATTTGGAATACATCACGCGAAGAGAGGTGCTTCACGATGACAACGAGCACCACCGTAACCGCGATGATAATAACGCTAACGTTTCGCGCCGACATTCAAAGGCTGATTCGGTCGCGCGTCGAAATAACGCATTTGTAGGGAAACGGCCCGCCGTTAGGGCTTCGACAGCTGCAGGAGCCGCACCTGCAGCGAAACGCATTCGTGTAAATAGCCGGCGAAGCATTCCGATAGCTGACCGCGCTACACGTGTTCAATGCCAAACACACCACGTTAGGCTCGTCGACGGAATGACTGTTTGCGAGTATGAGGGAATTGCGAGAAATCCACCTCGCGTACAGCAGGCTCCGCGACCTGCACACGCTCGAGCCGTCGGAGAAACGGCCGGAGTGACTATTCGAGAGTATGAGGGAGTTACGAGAAACCTACCTCGCGTAAAACAGGCTCCGCGATCTTCACAAGGGTATATTCACCCGGCTAGACCAACTGCTCGTGTTGAATCGAGCCAGGAATCGACTGGGCATCAACCGCTTCGACGAGACGACGTACCTCGGCCTGATCCGGTTGATCGCCCGCGATCTATCGTACAACGCGCACCGACGCGCGTACGCTCAGGGACGTGTTCTTCCTGCGAACCGTCGACCTGCAGAAAAACACGATCGATCGAATCGAGAGCGACGCGATCCTGCCGATCTACAACCTGCACACGCTCGAGACGTCGGAGAAACAGCGTCACAAGCTGGGAGCGCCACGGCGCAACGGGATGTTCGTGCTGAAGCAGTTGATGCTCTCGGGGAACGTGATCGCTTCGATCTCGCGTTTCGCGTCTGCTCCAACCTGAAGGAGCTGCATCTGAGCGGGAACGAGCTGACTCCGGCGCAGGACGCGCCGCGCGACCTCTCCTCAAGACTTTAGACCACGGCGAGAATCGGAGCAGCCTTTACAGTAGCTCGTTCCGCAACCTCGACCCACTTGATCCAGGATAACGTACCGGAAAACGTGCACGTGGTAATTCGTGAGAATATGAATTCAAAGGAC
>KQ435861.1:206063-225989 GCA_001276565.1 Melipona quadrifasciata
AGGGTATAAAAGAACTGACTCCAATGCGTTAAAAGATCAGTTATCCGCAAGTTTAGTACTAGGTGGTCCGCGTCTTGTGAGTGTGCAGTCTAACAGTGTCTCCTACTTAGCTCTCGCGTTAAACAGTCAACAGTAATAATTACTTTCGTACACTGTCTTGTATATAGACGCAATCACTGTTTTATTGTTATTATCATTATTATTATTGTTGTTATTATTGTATATATCTTTCGTTCGGGAGAGTTTCCATGCTATGATACCTACGGTCTGGGTACAGGCACGTCCGGGATAATTTATTGTTTTCAAGTACCTTTAGCACGCCTGTGTCGCCAGAAACCTTGGCCACATGGCTGGACTTGTTCTGAGAAGACAAAACCCTCGACCGTTGAAGCATGGCACCAACTTTTCCGAACACGTGAGAAATACGGGCCAGCGAGATCACCCACGACGACAACGGGTACCTGGTCCTTCGTGCCCCACCCTGGATCCGCGATTTTCAGAATCATATCGACTTTCGATAGCTAAAGTTCGCTCTCTCGCGACACAAAGTTAACACGAGGGGACAAGCCCCTAATACTCAGCATGCGAAAATTCATACAGTCCACACTTTACTAATCACGATCTCGTCCAGATATTGTTTACGCGTACATAGATGATTTCCTTATCGCATCAGCCACCGAGGCTGAGCATAAGGAGCATCTGAAGATGGAGCGTCCACGAGATCACTTTTTTAGGATACACCGTCAATAAAGACGAAACCTCTCGCGGATCGCGTTGAAGCCATTCGAAAATTCCCTAAACCTACCGTCATACGGGAGCTTAGGAAATTTCTCGGTATGGTTAATTTTTACCGGAAATGTATCCCACACGCCGCAAAGATTATGATGCCGCTGAACGATATGCTCAAACGCTCAAAGAAAGGTAACCGTATCAGCCCGACGGTGAATCTTGAAGACTGCTACCCGCTTCGCCGAGGTTCTCTCGTTTTGCCTTTTACAGCCGTCGGAGAGATATTACGAATGTCGGTTGTAGGTTTTTCAAGATTTATATTTGGTATCAAGTTATACAATTGTTACAGTGATGTGTAAGACGTGTCTAGTACGAACTGATTTACTCGACTGACTCTAGCAGACTGGCTCTCGCGTGTTAGGAGACGGAACTTTTATTGTGTCTACGTGACTTCTCGGTGCTAGCCACGACGTTCGTTGTTTATCCCTTAAGAAACTTTCTTAGAATACTCTAACTCTGCCTCTCAGGGTAAGATAAAGGTCCCATAGATAGGCACGTGCCGGGCACTTCTCCGCAGGTTAGAGTATTCCAAGAACCTAGCCTGACTGTCCTGTTCTGCTCCAGAACATGCCGACCCCCCTTGACCGGTCACGGTCAACAATGCCTGTTCGCGACTGTGTATTTGTGTAAAGGAGTGAGTGATGTGTATTGTATGCTATTTCCATATACAGTGATATCTGGACTAATTGATTGATGCTAGGTGTGACCGTTGCGTTATGCTTGATCTAATTCTACGGATAGTGGTGCTAGATGTCGGATGCAGTGTTTGTATTCGCCGCTCGTTGTTTTTACCGTGGCCACCCTTACTATTTGGTCGTCCCCCGGATGTAAGGCGGTGATTCTTCTTAGAGGCCAAAGGAATGGTGATACATGGTCCTCCTTGACGATGACTAGAGTTCCGACCCGCAGCTCGGTTGGCTCCCTTGTGTACCACTTGCTGCGGACCACCAGCTAGTTGAGGTAGTCTTTGTGCCATCTGTTCCAGAAATGCTGCCGCAATCGTTTTACGTGTTGCCACATGTTTATGCTACTGATTGTTGTATTGGTAATGTCTTTCTCAGCTATTCTGGTCGGTACGTCCCCGATTAGGAAATGGCTAGGGGTCAATGCTGTAAGGTAATTCGGGTCAGCGGATATGGGAGTAATAGGCCGAGAATTCAGAATGGCTTCAATTTTGATAAGACACGTATTCATTGCTTCGGAAGTTAGTAATTGATTTCCTACAGTTTTTATAAGATGTCTTTTCATTGATTTTACCGCGGCTTCCCAAATCCTTCCGAAATATGGTGCGCGTGGTGGGATAAAATGCCACGTTACCTGTTCTCTTGTTAAATAATCGCGAAGGATCGCATCTGTACTATCGATTACTTGTGAATATATCTTT
Organism: Melipona quadrifasciata; assembly: GCA_001276565.1. Taxonomy (NCBI): domain Eukaryota; kingdom Metazoa; phylum Arthropoda; class Insecta; order Hymenoptera; family Apidae; genus Melipona; species Melipona quadrifasciata. The sequence continues at coordinate 208,237 of KQ435861.1, forward strand.
CGCTGTTCACGATTCGCGCCTACAAAAATTTTCACATTGTCAGAAAATAGATGTTTCACTTTTCCGCGTCGCGCAAAAAATCTTTTTAACCCCTTAACCTACACGTTACGTTCTAACAGTCTGGGCCCAAAACGTAAACAGGATCGCGCAGCCTTCGGGCCACTCGACGGCTCGGCAAGTTGGTCCTAAGTTGCACTAAATGCGTACGACTTACGGAACGTAAATACATGTGTAAGATACAACTGCTTTAATTTTGTGGAATATTTGATAAGTAATTACAACCTGATGTAATAATTGTGGTAGATATACCACAAAAGGTTTATTATCAATCACTAAAATATAACATAAATCAATAACATTTATCTGGAATTTCTGAATAAACTAGCAGTTCACGTAATTAGCATAAAAAAATCAATAACAAAAAATTAATAATCTTGAATGGTATGATATCGTTCGAAATATACTGGTACATGTAATGGAACTTTGCACCTCTTGCACTCCCACGTTGTTTCACTACGATTTTTATTTTTCGTGCAAACTTTACAAGGTCTTAATGGCCTTAATTTTGATGCTGTTGGGTCAATATGTTTAGGAAAATGAGCCCAATGTTTCGCGTGCAGTCTGTCTGGTACATCTCCGTACAAAAATTTTTATGCCAGGAACCATCGTATCGTTCCAGATTTTTGGACAATTTCTTATTTCTTTCCAAATCCAGGTAGGTAGTTGATCTTCGTCAAAGATATCATCAATAACTAATCGCTTGCATTTTTTTCGCACAGAACGTATAATGTCACTATTGTCACTTTCGGTAGCAAAAGTATCAACATAACTCTCCCTGTTCTCATCACAAAATCTTCTTTTTGAAAACATCTTGTGGGGATACTTCTCTAATATTTAAGAAAATGTATTTCAACGTGCGAACGTGACCAGGAATAACATGTAACTGATTATAATATAAAGAGATAATAAGAATCTATCACGAGTGACCGTCGCATGACACGAAAAAGTCTCATCTCGTCCACGAAGGGATTTAGTGCGCGTAAACAGACCTTGTATTATATCCATGGGTTCGTAATGTTTATTATGTTGTCTGCGAACTCATGGCTTTGGACTATTCTTATTATTCGCATGATTGCTGCTTGGACTTCGTTGATAGTCAAGGGTCCGTGGATTTTAGGAGACTTGGTAGTAATATTATGGTAAAAACGACAGCAATATGCAATGATGCGTGCTAATTTCTGTATTGAAGAAAATCTGTGAATTATATCTCGATATGAATCTAGCGCTATGTTTAATACGGTCATTGTACGTTGCTCCGGTATTTCAATGTGAGTCAAAGTCTGTGTCGGCCACGTGTCTCTATTGTCGGTTAACCATGTCGGTCTATTATACCAGAAGCAGTTATTAACTAGCTCGACGGAGTCCGTGTCTCTGGAAAGACTGTCCGCGGGATTATGCTGTGATGGTACGTGTCGCCATTGCGAAAATTGTGTCTCTTGTTGGATCTGAACTACTCTACTTGCTACAAAGGTTTTGAGTGTGTAGGGTGACGTTTTAATCCAATGTAACACAATCATGAAATCGGTCCACAGGATTGTTTCTTCGGTTGGCATTTTTAATGCGTTTAGTGTGTTGGTTACTAGTTTGATTAATAGCACGGCCGCGCATAGCTCAAGTCGCGGAAGAGTTCGAGGGGAGCTACCCGAGATTTAGAAGAAATGAGATGTACAGAGGTGACGCCTGATCGGTCAGTTGATCTCAGGTATACACACGCACCGTGTGCTCTTTGACTGGCGTCGCAGAACCCGTGCAATTGTGTGTGTATCGCGTTGTCTCTTATTATTCGTCGCGGAACGGTTACTTCTTGTAATTGTATTAGTTGTGATTCAAATTGATGCCACGCGTGGTGTAATTGCGCAGGAATTGACTCGTCCCAACTGATTTCCAATTTCCACAATTCTTGCAAAAAGAGTTTTGCCTTGACGATTACAGGCCCGAATAGTCATAATGGGTCGAATAATTGTGCGATATGCGATAGCATGCTGCGTTTGGTTACCTTCGGCTGATGTTTGATTTTTCGGATGTCATAACGTAGACTGTCGATTTTACGATGCCACGATAGGCCGAGTGTTTTTTTTTTTTTTTTTGCTTGGTCGGTCGCGATAGTTAGTACGGAAATGTCGTTCGTTACCAGCTCAGGCACTAAACCTTGATGGTTCGATGCCCATTGGCGTAGCTCGAAACCTCCCTTGCTCGCGAGTTGCGTAAGCTCATGCCTGAATGCAAGTGCATCTTCAAACTTATCGGAGCCCGTAATTAAATCGTCCATGTAAAAATCGGATTTGAACGTCGCTGCGACTCTACTGTATCCCTACCCTTCGTTGGCTGCGAGTTGGTGTAACGTTCGGGTCGCAAGGTAAGGTGCAGAAGCTGTCCCGAATGTCACTGTGTTCAGCTGGTAGATCAGTAATGGTTTCGTCGGATCGTCCCGCCAGAGTATTTTTTGGTAATGTCTGTCGGATGGGTCTACTTGTATCTGTTTGTACATTTTTGCGATATCCGCGGTAATCACGAATTTGTGTTTCCGAAATCGTGTAAGTAGTGTGAATAAGTATAGTCCTGTATAGTCGGTCCGGTCATTAATGCGTCATTGAGTGCAAGTCCAGTCGACGTCTTTGCTGATGCGTCGAAGACTGCGCGTAGTTTTGTTGTCAGACTGTCCTCCTTTCGCACAGCATGGTGAGACAGGGAGTAGCCTTCGGTGGTTGCCCCTTGCTTGACCCTTGTCATGTGCCCAAGGGTTTCGTATTCCTAAATGAATGCTCGATATTGTTCACGTTGTATGGGTTTACGAGCTAGTGCCTGCTCTAATGATTTAAACCGTCCTAAAGCTAATGCGTAAGAGTCCCCTAACTAGTGTATCTTAGAGTTAAAAGACAACCGAACGATGTATCGCCCCTCTTGAGGATCGCGTCGCGCATGCTGAGTATAATGACTCTCACACAGTTTCTCCTCCGAATGTGAATGGGTTTGAGGATCCTCATGGACTTCCCAGAATTTTGTAAGCTATTCGTGTACTTTACTGGTCGTCACGTAACACCTGATTGCAGGTGCATTTCTGTGCGCAGCTCGATCTTCGGTCATGACCCATCCCAGCAATGTTTTTTGCAAGCTTAACGCGTTATGCAAATGTATCTGATCGATGCACAGTAATTTCGAAAATATCTGTGCCCCTAATAAACCGTCGATACTCGATGGCGCATGGAAACTTGGATCCGCTAGTTTAATGCGCGTGGGAATGTGAAGGTTTTCCCTTTGTAATGGTTGATAAGGAACAACGTCTGAGATGGAATCCGCGATTAGAAATTCTAATGATTGGGTAAACCCGGAAGTGAGCGATTGTATTTGTGCAGTCGTACGTTGATTTATGTATGACGTCATGGTATTCATGCCAGGGATGGGTAAATGGATGGGTTGTGTAGACAGTTGTAAACGTTTTGCAAACTTAGCGGTGATAAAATTTGCTTGGGAACATGAATCGAGCAGCACGCTACACTGCCTAGGACTTCCGAGTAGATCCCCGATATCAACTATCGCGGTAGCAAGCAACACTCGAGGTTTGACAGCTGTTGTGACCCTGCGTTGGACCCTTCCCATCCATCATCGAGTCCGGTTGCAGCATCGTGTGGTACCTTTGTTGGCACACTCTGCATGCACCCGATCTGCACTCGGAGAGTGAGTGTCCCCTGCGTAAACAATTTGTACACAACCGATGCTGTTCTACTATTTTGACTCTCTCGGCTAGATCTTAAGAATTTCTCACACGTATGTACGGCGTGATCTTGCTGGCATAGGTAGCATTGAGCGCTGACCTGAGTCGCGTACACGCGTGATGTAGGAAATCTATTCGCAGGGTAAGATCTGGTATCTCGCGGGGTAAACGGTTGCTCGGCACGTGGCGCTCTCGCTATTGATAGGGATGGTTCTAAGTGATTGGAGCGATCGTGTAGGAAATCAAAAGACTCGTATATTTCCGGAAATTGAGTATTACCTAAGTGCTCCTTCCATTTTATATTTGTCTCATTGTTTAATCGAGAGAGACAAAGATGGATGAGTAAGGTGTCTGCGGACGGTTGGTCAAGGGGTCGCAAGGCGCGATAATGGGCTTTGAATTGCGTGACGAAGCTACGTAGTTCCCGATGATTTCCTGTAGGTACGGCGAGCATATTGAAGAACGAAGGAATGTGATATAATGATAGCTGGTTTGTTATATAAGCGGTTTAGTAACTCCCACGCGCAAAGATAATTTGCCAAGGAATTCGCGAATGATTCGATACTTTCCGCGGGTTCCCCTTGTAAATACGAGCGTAGGTAAGTCAGCTTTTGGCAATCGCTCAGACGTGGATTGTCATGAACTGTTGTTCTAAATTGATCCGCGAATCATGGTCAATCCTCTTAGCGCCCATTGAATTGCAGTAATGGTATGTTTGGTAAGCTAATGTTGTCAAGCCTCGTATTTTCGGCGTGGCTCGTGAACTGCGACGAGTGATCTGAATTAAAACTCGCGATTGCCTCGGTGACAGTTATGGTGCGCGTCGATTTTAACAGGAAACGTGCCAGGGCACAGCACCGCTCATAATCTAACTTTATCTGTATGCGTTCTTGTAAATACTCCCCGTTCTCGTCTGCGGTATCTAATTCTGGTTGTGTCTTTAGGAACGTGATGCACTCAGACTCTAACTCCTCGTGACTCCCTTGAGATGTTCGAGTGACTGAGTGTCTGGGTCGTACGTTTCTAATACCTTTTCAAATGCTTGTAACTCTAATTAAAACCCTTGGCGTTTTCGTTTTAATGACGTTCTGATCTTATCCTCAAGTGAGGGAGCCATGCTTTTTCGTAGGGTTGTTAGGGATGTAAGGAATCAAGCGACGTTAAACTAGCAAGTGAGTTGTACGTGAGTTGTACTGATTATTGTTGATCTGAATGATGTGGTGGCCACGTTGTTGAAGTAAGACACAGGAGGACTGGTTCCGCTGCTCTGTATCGTCGCCTCGATGACCGTTGACTCGAATGATGCGGTAGTCACGATTGATGTTGTAGTACGACACAGGGTGAAAATGGCTTCACTGCTGCTGTATCGTCACTCTGAACTGTACGCTGATATGGATTAAGCTTCTCTGAACTTGAATCCGGCTCGAAGGACCAAAATGTATCAGCACGACGGTGAGTCTTGAAGACTGTTGCCCGCTTCGCTGAGGTTCTCTCGTTTTGCCTTTTACAGTCGTCGGAGAGACATTACGAATGCTGGTTGTAGGTTTTTCAAGACTTATATTTAGTATAAAGTTATACAATTGTTACTGTGATGTGTAAGACGTGTCTCGTACGAACTGATTGACTCGATTGACTCTAGCAGACTGGCTCTCGCGTTAGGAGACGGAACTTTTATTGTGTAACGAAATGTGTCTACGTGACTTCTCAGCGCTAGCCACGACGCCCGTTGTTTATCCCTTAAGAGACTTTCTTAGAATACTCTAGCTCTACCTCTCAGGGTAAGATAAAGGTCCCATAGGTAGGCACGTGCCGGAGCATCTGGCACTTCTCCGCAGGTTAGAGTATTCTAAGAACCTAGAGTATTCTGTTCTGATCCAGAACAGTAACATATCTGTGAAATGGGTTGAAACGGCGGAAAAGGCTTTCGTAGAAGTAAAGGAAGGGCTAGCAACGTTGTTGGCGCATCTCAAGCTGGGCGCCCCGGTGAACATAACAGTCGATGCATCCGATTATGCAATCGGCGCAGTTTTACAGCAGGTAATAAAAGATACCTGCCAGCTCCTTGCCTTTTACACGAAGACCTTTTCCACCGCACAACGAAAATACAGCGCGTATGATCGATAGCTACTGGCTTCGTATTGTGCCATAAAACACTTCCGTCTCTTCATCGAAGGACGGAACTTTACATTGTATACTGACCACAAACCGCTTACATTTGCACTTAAACAAAATCTAGAAAAATGCTCACCGCGGCAATTTCGTTATTTAGATTTCATTAGTCAGTATACCGTAGATATTAGGCACATTCTGGGCGACGAGAACAGACGCCTTGTCACGGGTAGAAGGAATATCGCGTCCACCCGATCACTCTGCTTTAGAGAAGGCACAGGAGCAGGACCGGGAGCTAAAAAAGCTCCTGAAATCTCAGTCATGCGCGTTGCTACTTAGGAAAGTTCATTTTCCTGAGGTAAATGTATATTTATACTGCGATACAAGCAACGACACTGTACAAAGAGCCATATGTCCCGGAGAGCTTACGTCGCACAATTTTTAACTCGTTGCCTCTCCAATTCAGAAGTACGTGCAACGCAGAAATTAATCACTCACCGGTACGTATGGCCATCAATAAATAAAGACTGTCGCCAATGGGCCAATGAGACATGGAACGGCACCGTTGGGAGAATTCGGCGAAGCAGCGAGATTCGACCATGTCCACATAGACCTGGTCGGACCCTTACCAGTCTCAAAAGGATACAAGTATTGTTGAACTTGCGTTGATCGCTACTCGCGCTGGGCCGAAGCAGTCCCTATTAAAGAAATCGATGCGGAAATTATCGCAGCAACGTTCTTGTCCACGTGGATCGCGCGTTACGGATTATAGCAACTCTAACGAATTAACGCGATTGATTGGCGCTTCCCATCTTGGAACAATCGCGTACCATCCACAAGCGAACGGCATGGTCGAAAGATTTCATCGTCAGTTGAAAGCAGCAATTAAATGCCACGAGACGGAGAACTGGGTAGAGATGTTACCTCTCATCCTACTCGGTATCCGCACCGCGGTGAAAGAAGATTTGAAGACCAATGCCGCAGAAATCGTCCACGGAATTCGAGGAATTCGCTTACTCGGTGAATTTTTTACGAATAACTGTAAACTAGTCCACTCGGATTTCACGAAGAGGCTACGGGATAATATTAACACCGTGGGTATTTCTAAGACACGGTACCGTCAGGGGTTCTCTACAACCTCCCTACGACGGCCCCTTCAGGGTAATCGAACGTGGCGACAAAACCTTTGTAATCGATATTTATGGTAAGAACTCCAGGGTCTCCATAGATAGATTAAAACCTGCGTTTATATTAACTGACGATAAAAATCTTTTGCAAAAGGGACCACCCAACGAACCATTCGACGAACGGACTGCCGTACTTATACTACCGTCGGACAAAACGGAGGAAACAATGAGAACACGGTCCGGCAGACGCGTAAGGTTTCATAACCGTTTTCAAGCGGGAAAATAAACAATCCACAATTATTCACCCATATAATAAATAGCGTTGTCACTGGTAAGGGGGTGATGTAGGGGACACAACCCAGACTATAAGCAGTATAAACATTCCCACGACGTGGACCCAGGTTACAGTATCGGCAGGGCCATGAGACAAGCGTCAAAAGTCTCTCATGGGCCTGACCGTAAACATCACTAGACAACATCCGCTTTCCGACCCGTTGAGGGGAAAGGACATAGTGAGAGTCAGGATATAAAAGAACTGACTCCAACGCGTTAAGGGTTTAGTATTAGATGGTCCGCGTGTTGTGAATGTGCAGTATCTCCTAAAAGTATCTCCTACTTGGCTGTCGCGTTAAACAGTCAATAGTAATAATTACTTTCGCACACTGTCTTTATATATTCCCGCAATCACTATTATCATTATTATTATTGTTGTTATATGTATATATCTTTGTTAGTAAAAAATAAAGGCCTTAAATCACTAAAGCAATTCTGAAAGCATATTTTGTACCAAAAATGTCGAAAATATATTTTACGTATTCAAAATACAAATATGTCTCTAATACGATATTTTGTAAAAAAAAAAAAAAAAAAAAAATGCGTAAAATTGACACAAGGGACATGGTCAGAAAATAACTGCGAATTTGAAAAAGTTATTCGTGAATTTAAATAAAAATTCAGTTTTTTAAATATGTACATTTTTAATGTGAAACAGACTTTGCTATATAAATTAGAAGAAATCAGAGTGCGTTTAAATATCAGAACCTGACTGTTTTACTTAAAAACTGAATGTCGTAAATATTTTCTACGTAAAAAAATAATCAATTATTTGCTTCTTTCTTTTTTGAAAACGCTATAGCCAAGAAAAGTGTATTGGATTTTATTTATTCACGAATGTGAAGCAAAAACCAAAAAAAGTCTTTGTTTTTTCTTCGAGTACTAAAATTAAGTACTAAAATTAAGTACTTTATGTCCTAAAATTTAGTACATAAAGTACTAAAATTCGGTTGAAATCGAGTAATTTTAAAAGTAGTAAAGGAATTCTGAAAACCTATATCCGCACTTTAAAATCCATCTGTCTGTTGGCAAGTTGTTGACTAAAGGAAGAATTTAGAATTTTATTAATGATGATGATGATGATAATAATAATAATAATATTAATAATATTAATTATAATTATTATCATCATTTAGAATTTTCGCAAATATTTCTTCCCACTAATATAGTTTCTAAATTGGTCAAGTAAAAGGATGACGATCTTAAGCATTGTTGCAAGTTGTGCAGAGAACACTTGATAAGAGAAAGAAAATCGAAAAATTTTAAGAAACAAAATTGACCCCAGTTGTGTTTAATTCTCTTTGATAGACGTGTCCAGAAACATATTCCTAAACCTCGCAAAACTAATATGGAGATTTTACAATATTGTTGAGACAATATATCGTTTGGAAATTTATATTGAAAAAAATTGCTAGAATGGTAAAAGCTGCATTAAAAGTCAAAGGAAATTTTTTGATGAAAATTACATCCAGTGGCATGCATTACAAATGTCATGTGCTTTCTTGTTTCCTTTTTGATTTTTATGACTAATGTCTATAGATGTCAGTATGTATTTGGATAGTATGTGAAAAGTCCAAAATGAAATGACAACCGTGAGATTATTTTTTTCAAAGATTTATTTTTACATCGTGTAATGAGTGAGAAAATGAGGATACTTTTCTCTTAAAAATTCGGACTCGTGTAGAAATATTAAAAAATTTTTTTCATCATGAAAAATACCATGGTCTTGAAGATTGGAATTTTCTTTTTACAACGATCCCTTAAAACTCGCCGTACGATCTTGTCCATTTATTAAACCATTCTATTAAACTTTGAATTCAAACCCTTTGGAATTAGGGTTTCTTGAATTTTTAATCGTCAAAATTCAATAAAGTAGCGAAAAAAGAATCGTACGCAAAGAGGAGACCTCAATCTTTAAATCCGTGGAAGAATATATCACGAAGAAATTTTTTTGACACAAATTTAATCAAAGTTTGAATTTGTACAATTTTCGAGGAAAAAGTATTCTCACTTTCTTAATTATTATGTAAATGATGTAAAATCATTTTCGAAAAAAAAAAAAACAAACTCACAATTGCATTATGAAAGTTTTACGCTTTAAAATAAATTCAAGTGAAAAAAATATGGAAATATTCCACGATGTATGAAAAATTATTTTATTTAAAAAATTGAGGGTGAGCCAATAATCAGTGATCATGTGCCAAATAATAGCAAAATGATCACGATTATTATATGTTTTCTCAGAAATTTTTGTTTGAAATGAATTTCTGTATTTGTACAATAGATGATTTAAAAATAAATATAGATTATACTGTTAAAAGTGCGAAGATAATTCGACAATTATTCGCGATTAGAAAGTTTGTTGGAATGAAAATAAAGTTCCTATGTTTCTTCACATTTATCATTTGTACAAGTTTCCTCATACTTGTAGAGTACAAAAATATTTTCTGTTAATTGTGTGCAAGAAGCAAGCTATGCCACGCGCTACTTCTTTCTGTTATTTGCAATTTATTTTAGTTTCAAATTTATCGATGCACTCGTGCACATCAGCTTGGAAAAAAGGAACACTGTTTCCGTGTCGTGCTGAAATTTTTGCATAAATGTAAAATAACTCAGTCGTGATGAACAAAAGAAAGCGAGGATCAGGCAGACACTGATATTTGAGTATTATAAGAAATTCATTGTAAAACCATTTTTGAAAAAATATGTAAATTATACTTTTTACTCATATTATACTTTTTTTAAATTTAAATTAAATCGACGATATTTCATCGCCACTGGTACAGTTATGCTCTTCACTGTACAATACATACTTGATCTGTATACAAAGCTTCCGCGATATTGCCAAATTTCCACGGCTCCCGAAAAACGGCAGCATTCTTCGCAAAAAACCAGGTCGTCAATCAGAAGCAACTGGTCCGGAATCCTCCTCGAACAAAATATCCAAACGTAATAAGAAAAAGAAGAAAGAAGAACTGCCGAACGGTGCTTTTTCCAACCTTAACGAACCTCCCCCACTTGCAGAAAGATTTCAATGCAACGCCAGCCGCGATCAAGCTCTCCGGTGGTTATCGTGCGGCGAAAAGACTCGCCTCTTCTTGGCAAAAGTTTGAAAAAGGAACACGAGAGAGAGAGAGAGAGAGAGAGAAATCTTTCACTGGTTTCTTTTGCCGCGTAGAAAACGGTGGAATGAGTATTTCCAGGCGAGACGCTCGCGTTGAAACCCTTACCGGTTCGTCGATCGACCTACTGGCCCGCTTCTGTGTTTCTCGTCTCGTCTCGTCTCGTCTCGTTTCTAAACCTTCTCTAGCTCTACGTTTCCTCGAATTCGCGGCGGAGCCAGTTCGCCGCAGTTGGAAGCCAAGTTCAACGATTTCCCAGAGAATCGGTGTCCATTATCTTGTCTCCCTCTTTCTTTTCTTTTTCTCTTCGTAGGAAAGTTTGTCACTGCACTAGAAAAAGTCGCTGATTAACCTCCCAGCGTGTACTCGTCACACAAGAAATAGCAATTCTTTTGTGTAATAACGAATATAATACTTGTTATGCGAGAAAAGTTAAATTCGTTGCTTAAATTAAATCTTTTGTGGAAAATAAAACATATTTGTAAATTTCAGACATTGTAGAATATTTTGAGGTTAGGCTCGACTGGTTCTTTCTTTTTAACGTAAAAGTTTGTATCACATGATAGTTTTTAATTTTTGTTTCATTACAATTGACCCGCTTTAATGGAATTAACGACAGACAAATCTTAATTGAATAATATAATTTTTATCGTTACTGATGACATGACTCGAAATTTAAATTTTTGTGCGAAATGAGCCAAAATTTAAAAAAATAACGAAAATCGCAGTGCTAGTAATAAAGAAAAATAAAGCACCTCGACAAGTTCGTTTTTAATCACCTAATCGAGCATCGTACGTGCAATAGAATTTATTAATTCGCGTAAAGTTTCTAAATACAAAATAAATTCGAATAAAATACGAAATAATTCAACGCGAAAGAAATTTTCGCAAGTTTGAAAGTAAGAAATGACGATAAATTACAATAATATTAGCTGAGTAAGAAATGGATTAAATAATTAACTGATAATAAAAGTTTCAAAGCGCCCAGTGATTATTAATAAACATCCATGTTTGAAAATTGTTGAACTTTTAATTGATCTGCGACGTAATCGCAAATTTGGTTCCTTCAGACCAATTGTGCGATCGAATTTTTTTCTTATATAAACTTTCGATTCTGAATTTGACATCGAATTCAGTATAAAAAAATCAGCCTACATAGATTTTCGGTAAATTACCATTGTATGAAATATTACGTGTCAGAAATTAAATTAATTAAAGTCGTAAAGAGTGGTAGCAATACAGATCAATCCTGATTTATTATTAATACGTTTACGTTGAATATTCAAATAACACGAACGATAATAATGTTCTACATCAGCTCTTAACAGAGAGGAATTTCATCCTACATACTGAATAATAACGTACAAATTAACACTGTGTTTTCGACAATATACCATCGAGTTTAATACACTTCTCGACAAAATTAAAATAGCTGTGCCCGTGCTCGTTTTAAAGGTCAGTGATTATTAGAAGTCTCCACTTTCACATTAACAGCTTAAACTTGTTTCCTTCAAAGAGCCTTTTCCGTTGTAGAAAATATCGAAAAGTTCCTTCGTTTCCTTTTTGAATTTTACAAATTCAAATGGTTCCACGGAGTTTAAAAAATTCCCTTTTCAAATTAATTTCAACGCGACCTCGTAAAGCAAGATCTCGCCTTTACACGCATTTTATCGGTCAAAAGTTGATCTACGATTTCTCTTTCTGCGATTTTATTGCACTTTAAATGGAAGATGTGCCGCAGGCATCGGAATTACCCAAGTTAGTTTTACGGTCAAACTTGTACCCACCTCTCCAACATTTTCTGTAACAAGAAAGAATCTTCGAGAAAGACTAAAGATTAAAGCGCGTGAAAGTAGAGACTTCACCCTTTAAAAAATGAGCACAAGCACAATGTTGTGCAATGATGTTTGCAAATGTTACAAGACTTGAAAAATCGACGATTTTTCTGAAATTATTTAATTTTTTAACAGAGAAATATATTAATTCGTTAAAAAGAAAATTAAATAACTAATGTGTAGTGTAAATTACTATAATTTACTACAATTATTACATTTACTATAATAATTACTAGAATAATTTACTATAATTATACTTATTAAGTAGCAATATCGTAAATAATCATCGAAATATTTATGACGAAGGCGATACAACTTGATAAGCTATTCAAAGGTAGATATTAAATATTATTTTTATTGCCGTTTCAGTAACGTTCCGTAGTAAGCTTTTTTATAATTAAATCACGACTATGATTATATCAATTTGTAAACTATAATTCTTTTACAACTACAATTATATTAGATTGTCCTCTAAGTTTCTTCCGCGCCACGCTACGAGTGACTCTAAGTGGCTGTGTTTATATAAACATGCAGGCTTATCTCTTAGCCGTTTATGGCATCGGTTTCAGTCGTCCCAGAGCTCTTTCAAAGTACGTTTCGTTGGTGACAAAGTCTCTTTTAAAATTTTTTCTGCACCGTTCAATATGGAGAGCCAAAAGATGCATTTGCGGCATGTTATGCTTCATTGCTTTAAAAAAGGCAATAGTGCAAAGGACACTGCAGACGAGATTTTCACCGTTTACGGGAGTGGTACTACCACTATTAGGACCGTCTGCAATTGGTTTAAGAAATTTAGAGCTGGCAATTTCGAGTTGAAAGATGAAGACCGCAGCGGCCGCCCAGCAACGACTGATACGGACATTATCAAGACTGTGCTCACTGAAAATCCACGATATAGTGTGCGTGAGATAGTGGATGCCACTAATATTCCCAAGACAACGGTACATAAGCATCGATATGAAGTTTGGGTTCCACACCTATTGACGGAGACCGGCCTTATGAACCGCGTCTCTACGATTTGCTTCTCTAGCAACATGAAAGGGATCCTTTCTTAAAGAGACTTGTCACTGGAGACGAGACTTGGATTTTATAGCAAAATGTGCATCGAAAACGCACTTGGTCCAAGGAAAATAGACCTTCAACTGTTGCGAAGCCTGGACTTTATTCGAAGAAGGTTCTTCTGCGCATTTGGTGGGACTGAAAAGGTGTAGTGTACTACGAGCTCCTTCCTCAAGATGATACGATCAATGCTGACAAATATTGCAAACTGGATCAATTGAAAGCAGCCAATAGCAGAAAACCGGCCAGAATTGGCGAACCGACGAGGCGTCGTTTTCCATCACAACGCAAGACCGCATGTTGCGTTAGCCGTAAGGCAAAAATTATTACAGTTTGATTGGGACGTTCTACCTCATCCTCCATACTCCCCAGACCTTGCTCCATCCGATTACTACTTGTTCCTCTCCTTAAAAAATTCTCTCCGTGGTAAATCTTTCAAATCCATAAGCGAAATAAAAACGCACCTAGATGAATATTTTACAAGAGTAAACTTAAACAATTTTGAAAAGAGGGCATAATGAGGCTTCCTGAGAGATGGAAGAAGGTTATAGAACAGAACGGTTCATATATAACATAATAAATCCATCTTAAACAAAAAATATCGTGTATTCCTTTCGCATCAAAAAAAGGGGAGAAACTTATGGGACACCCGAATATAATGATGCGTATAAAATAAATTACAAAATTGACGAATTTAGGTAAAGATACAATGGTTAAGAAACACAATTCCCTTTCGTAACGTTAATATTAAAAAGCTGAATTTGTGATAATGATTTGTAAATATTGCAATTTACAAATCATAGTTGTTGCATGTATCATTTTCATTATGCAAATATAATACTTGTCCAAACGGTTTCTGTACGTCGACGACATTCTGTGCATCGTCCACTCTGAGAACTGTTGGTACCGCGCGAGATCAAAGAGCAACGAAAATAAAAAATCGGCCCAATTTTGCACGAGCTTCGTCTCTAGACCCGCTTTCGTTTTGATAAAGAAGCCGGCTGGCTCGTTGATCCCGTTTCCGTGCTCACAACGGTCCATTGCCAGCGGTATCGTTATCGAGATGGATCGCGAGGCGTTAAAGAGCGGAATCGAAGCGGCCGTTCGTGCCAAAGCGTTATCTTTTATTACACTTTTTATTGGGAATCGGCTCGAGCGTTACCGGACCGTGAATCGCCGATTTGTAGAATGAACGAATGAAAAAGCAACGTTACCGCGTGCAATGTGTATTGTCTCTGGGTTACTATATTTGGATATATTATTATTTAAATCAAAAGTGGCTGACTAGCGGCCCTTGCTCCCACCTTTCTCATCGCTAACGCTATCCCCTCCACTGCGTTAAAAGTGTCGCGGTAATACTCGTTTGAGTGTTCCATTTTAATCTATAAATGCAATTACCTTCAAAACTCATTCATTTGAAAAATGTCTCAAATGCATTTTTTTTCTTTTTTTTTTCAGAGGACAGTGTAATTTGGTACATTCAGTTTGTTTGGGAGAATTCTATTAAACCGAGTTCCTAATAGAAAGTTCATTATTTGATACTTGTATCGATCTAATAAATTAACTAGAACAACTGGTCTTTGTGATGTGTTAAAACATTTAATATGTAAAAAGTTATGGACGTTCTCGGACACTAACGAAATTGGAATCTTCAGCTTAAAGTCATTTATTAACTATTATGTATTTAATCAGTTTTATAAAACGGAATCTATTTTTTATTTTCATTACAATATACATTATAAACATAATTATACATATTAATAACAAATAGTAATAAAATATAATTATTAACTGTTTAAGCCAGCTTTCACTGAATTTTTCAAAGTTTTTTCACGTGGTTTTCTCAATCATTTGCGTAATTTTATCAAAATAGATGCTAATATAACGCTTGTTTTCATAAAAATATGGCCAAAAAAACTAGGTGTGTTAACATTTTTTTGTCTATCTCTCCTACATCTAATAATAATAATTGTTATTTTTCGATGAAATACAAGAAAATAAATATTTGATTCTTCGAAACAGTTCGTGATACTCTATTCGCAGATTTCATTGATCATTTTGAGCATCGCGTCGTCGCACGCGTTGCGAAAAACGTTCGCCAGAAAAGTTCACTTCGAGATGGCTGCAAAAATTCATCGAGTCAAATGTTTCCAATAAATATTCCCTCACAAAGATTGACACCGAACACGCGCTCCGATTCTGCTTCGCGCTTTTCGACGAGCGAAACAGGGGAAAAAAGCAAACATCCCGCGCGAGAATCGGAAACGAGGAAAAAGCGAAAAAAGTCATAACCGTGACCACTTCCTCTGCAATTTTTGCAAAAACGACGCAAGCGAAATTTATACGAAACGAAAGCAAAGTTTTCGACTGATCTGTAGCTTCGATCTCTGTCTTTTTCCTTTTCTCCTTTTTTCCACTTTGTCAGAAAGTTAGAAACGATGTTTTAACATTGCAATGAACGACCTCCTTGTTAGGTATCGCAAATATTTTCCAGGATTTTGTAGCAAATCTCCCTACCATAATCGGATACTAAGGATCGGACACGTTAATCAATTCTGGCAATAAACTTCAGATCCGGGACATTTGCAGAGTTAAATAGTACCTCTCCTTTTATTTCTTCATCATTTTTTAAAAATTTGTAATGTGACTGGTCAATGATTTATTATCACTCAGATTTTCATTAACCATGTTTTGTGACAATAAATAATTTTTAAGCAAACATTATTCTTTCTATCTAATTAATTTTCGGAATTTACGTCAGTTATACACAAATGTATATAACGTGGATGATAAATGGTTTTATAATTTTCTTCTTCATCCTTTTTGATATGCATAGCTATGTGAAAAAGCTATACACAAATGTAAGCTCTCGCTCAAAAATCTCAAGGCAAGTAGTGTATCGAGTAGTGTGTTTAAAAATTGGAAAAATTGAGCATATTAGTATATTAAGAATCGTACTAAATATGAGTGCAATTGGAAAATTTTGTAAAAAACTGACGATAAATATTAAAAATATTAAAAAGTATGAAATGCGTCCCAAGACTTTTGACCAGAATAATATAGTATAGATCCTAACACTATGCTTTATTTTGCTTGAATTTCTTTTCAATTTTCTTTGACAGACGTTAGTTGTTATAATTTACATACATTATGTCAGATATAGATGTGACACTTATTTCAAGTATGTTAAGAACGAGATATGTCATAAAATTGTTCATAAAGTGATTAATCAACTGAAAGAATTCAAGTTTCAAACTAGAATTTCGAAGAACAAGAATTTGCTCTTTTCAAGTTACAACAGAATTAACCTTAATTGAAATTTCAAACTAGAATAACATAAAATTTCTAGATTTCTATAGAGCTAGACACAACACAGAAACTATAACAACGAAGAGGTTGATGATCTTATATTGAAAAATTTGAAGTTTCAAATTGAAATTCAAATTTTAAAAGAAAATTTCGTTTTTGAAATAGAAAGTTTCTTCTTTAAAATAGAAACCATAACAACGATTAATCTTGAATTGAAAGGGGTAAAGTTTATTCGATTAACTAGAGAAATTTGTTTTTGCGTTGTCAGAGATTGAGATACTTTTGAAATTTTTGACCTTTTGCTGATGATTATACCACTATATCGCATTATATATTACTGTATGTTATATACCATGTATTATATATTATTATAATTGCATTATATCGATGCATGAAGTATTTGGAATTCTTTTAAAAAACAACAGCGTTCAGAACTAATTGTGATTGCGTTAAACGTGATCTTACTGTATAAAACATTTCTGATATTTTATTGTAATATTGGATGATTCATGTAAAAATCGGGCACAAACTTTTTCAATCGTCCAATATTTTATTAAATACGGCGGAACAAAAATGTAAAAACGATCGTGACTAAAAACTGGTGTACTCACGTCTCCCTTTTCCGGAACGTATTTAGCCAGCCAGCCCCATAGAATTCCAAACCCAAGTCCTCCGACGATGGAGATGGGGCCCTGGAGGATTTGGTACCAGAGTGCATCATCGGAAAACATGATGCTCTGCACTATCCCGTGGATGGCCACTGATGCTGCGTCATCGATTCCAGACACGGCGATGATCAAAGTTGGAATGCCCTAAACGGAGAAAAAATCGAATAAGTGCCAGAATCAAACGAACAGAGACCAGCGGAACGAAGAATGAATTAGACAATCGTTGAATTTGCAAAATTTTGTCTGCGCAATTTGATAAAATACAGAAATGTAAAAAACCAACGATGATGTAAAATTTCTGCTATTTTTTTTCCAAAGAATATAAAATAATTAATTAAATTTTTTTTTTTTTGGTATGAAATATAATAAAGATAAATCTAGAAATATAATATAATCTTGAAATATATAATTTAAATTAT
>KQ435861.1:239293-252881 GCA_001276565.1 Melipona quadrifasciata
GAAAACGTCGTTCACCGAGAACTTGCTCCCTTAAACGCGCTCGTAGCGAATTTTTCCCGCGTCTGGTCGCGCGCAATTGCGAAACTGCATCGGCGCGCCAGAAAGAAATTTAATTAGCGTGGAGCTACATTCGGCAAGTTTACGCCGCGCGGTTGTGTCACCACGATGCCGACGAACGGATACAACTTTGCACGCTTTTGAATGCGTTCGCAACACAACGAGAACAAAAAGACCGTCGTTCGGCGGTACGGCTAATTCGACACGTGAAATTTCGCGACGCGAGACTTTGCCAGTAACGTCGCTCGCCTCGAAGAATTCAAAACAGATTAGAGCAGATTGCAGTAGTTATCTGCAAATAGTTTCTATCGGCAACTCTATCGGTGTTGTAACTGTTCTAGTAATTATTCTAACCGAAATAAACACACGGCGATGAGCAAAATTGAACTTACGTGTGGAATTTTAACGCGAATGTTTCGTCGATTATTTGCATGTGGAATACGAAAAGAGTAAAATAGTGATACATAGTAAGATACTTTTGTAAGATACTCTGACTCTCCAAAGGAAATTTTACCACTGTCAGTTTCGCACCATTATTAATTTAAATAAAAAATTATCTACTGTTATAATTTAAAAAATATAATCTATCTACTTACAAGCCTAAAGAAAATTATAAAAATTCACACGTACGTAAAAACACTGAAAAATTTTGTTTTAAACGAAATCCATCCCAACGACCCTGAAAACTGAAGTTTTAAAACTTAAAACTCGCTGTTTTTCCCATCATTTTATCGAATTTCGAACAAAAGTTCAAGATTTCGTTATCTCTATTCAAAGTCCAATAAAGCGGAACTATTGGAATTCAAATGAGAAAAAAGTTGTACGAAAATTATTCTTTCAGCTTGGCTACAAATAACGATTACAAGTGTCTGAGAAAATTTTTTCATTGTCTAGCCAACAACCACCATTGGTGAAATACGTTTCATTTGTTCGTACAGGAAATTTTTCAAAAATTGCAATTTTAAAATTTTAAAATTCTACACACGTAATATGAAAATAAATACAAAATATTCAAATTACAATGCTTTTTGTATTACTTAATCTTTAACACGTTCGAGGCCCAGCGTGAATTGGATGAATTTCCTGCCGGGCCCAAATTTCGGAACCAGAGTGACAGAGCTGCAGAGCTGCAGAGCGGCAGAGCGCCAAAGCGCCAGAACGTAAACAGAGCGATCAGCTAGGCAACGATGAAATTTGAGTAGGCACTTGCGTGGTCTGTGACCTAAAGTTTTCGAACCTTCGTGTCCTTATAAAGCAAAACATTTAGAAACGAAATGGGGACTGCGAGGGATCTCGCTGCATTTATCCCAGAACTTTCATTCAGTCAAAAAGCATACTTTATCTGACAAGCACATCAGTGATTTTTTATCCTCAAAATGTTCGTTGCACAGTGTAAAAATAAAATTGAAAGTGAGGAGAGTAGCGATGAAGAAGTAGTGAGTTTTACAAGAAGGATTGTAAATAGAATTTCATTAAATTCAGACTCGGATGACGAGGAATCATATGCAAGTGAAGACCTTGAGGAGATGTTGGAAGAACTTGTTACAGCAGAAGAGGAGGAATTGACCAATGCTGGTGATTCTTTGGACAATATCCAGTGAAATTGACAGTGATCATTTACATTCACCGGAAAAAGTGGGTTTCTTGTGAAGTTCTTTCATTATTTTTGGATGAAAAGGTGATAAGCCTTCTAGTCACAGAAACTAAGATGGGAACTTTTAGTTAGAGAATTGTTGTACTCGGAAAATGTTAGGCCCGACAATGA
Source organism: Melipona quadrifasciata (assembly GCA_001276565.1). Classification (NCBI taxonomy): domain Eukaryota; kingdom Metazoa; phylum Arthropoda; class Insecta; order Hymenoptera; family Apidae; genus Melipona; species Melipona quadrifasciata. Next base: position 241,116 of record KQ435861.1, read on the forward strand.
AAGAAAGAAAATGAAAAAAGTGTCTCACCATTTAGAAAATCGTAAGAATCAGCAGGGCAAGCCCATTAGAAGAATGTGCGCTCTATGTTATCAAAAGAAGAGACAAATTCTCGAACGACAACAAGCAAGAAAACTACAACATATTTGAAAAAATTGTCCAAAACTACCACAAATGTGTTTGAACTGCTTTAACAAATATCATAGAACATAATGTAATGTTTCATTTTATTTTAGATATAAATTAATATAAAGTATAATATAATGTGTAAATTTTTTATTTTTATTTTGTATATTTTATATTTGCCAGTGCTTATTCCATTAAATTCCAATTCAAAAATCCAATTAAACATCCTATAACTTGACCAAGAAGAACGTCACCCATATCTGGGTGACGGGGCGACGAACGTGTTAAAACAGTTCTATCTTTTTAATTATATTTTCAAGACACGAATTTATATAAAAAATTCGCAATCTACTCGTAACTCGTAATCGACGAGAAAAATTTATTTTGTTTTTCTTTTCTCTTTAACTTGCGTGAGATAGATATCACAAACGGTTTGTAAAATGTTTTCGTGTGACTGCGGATAGTTGCTTGGATCGAATGCAAAACGATATCTTAGGTCTGTTATTATCCTCTCATGAGCAACCTGAATCGTTTATGTCTGACATAACAATTTATTTTTTAATTGCTCTGACTGCCCAACTCCCTAAGAAAAGTAGATTCTAGTAAATCAGCAAGCAATTGAAATTGCTCGTGTCGTAAATGACTCAGATTGCCCACGACGTTAGTATATTTTCAAAAGTAAGTAAATTTCCAAGATCCTTGGTCTTTAGAATCATGCGAATTTCCTTGTGCAAGCATATTTAACAAAAAAAAAAAAAAAAAGAATGAAAAATGCTGAGAAAACTCGTTGAAATTCAATTTTAATTTGAAAAATTTTGTTTTTTTCTTTCAAGTAATATACGGTACATCAAAATTTAACTTTTTTCAATTTCTTTCGCCAACACTATCGTGTCGTATTTTTCTTCGAAAATCATGTGTACAAATCTAAAAGCACAGATCCAAATGTTTCTTCAGTAATTATTTATAAATTTTCAAGTAATTCCTTGTTTCCTCTATATTTTTGATTGAACCTTCTCTTGCTTAAAAACAATTTAAACTTACACAGAAATCAAAAAAGTTAAGGAACTTGTAAATAGGTTCTATTTGATATATGGATCGCAAAACTATAATCTCACGTTTACAGAAATAGCATAAAAATATCACATTAAAGAATTTAAGAAGAAAGAAGTAAACACTTAAACTTGGAAATTTTCTATTAAAAAAAATTCTTATCAAAAACAATTGCCAACGTTTCACACCTAATTATTGTAACGTACAAAAGGAAGTTGATAAAATTTTTTCCAGAGATTGAGAAAGTTAGGAAACTTTAAAATAACTTTTCTGTTTAAAACATGAATCTGTAGCGGCCTAGGATTCCTCAAACTAAGAGTTTCGAATACTGACTAGCACAAACCGCAAGTGGCTGCGCGCCTAGCGTCGAGGTCCTTCCGATCCTTGACGTTAATGTAAAGCAGAATGCGGAACACCGCTAGGAGGAGGGTGACCGACCAAGCCTAGTAGCGGGGTAGTTGCAACAACAAGCGTCTGGGGTAAAAGGAGTCGCTGCCATCAGTCCCTCTGGATAAGTCTAGTCAGTAATTCCGAGATGAAACGCCAACCTTTGCTTTCTCTCTCTTTCACAACTACCTCAAATCCTTCCCGTGCATCCTTCTCATCTTTTCACATCACTCATTCCCTTCAAATTGTAGAACTTTTTCCAAAAATAAATTACAAATTCCAATGAGAACAGATAAATGTTCTTAAAAATTAAAGTTCTACTTTAAAAACAACACAAAACTTGTAAAATATGAAAATAAAAATTTTTTTGTCGAAGAAACACATAGTTTGTCATCAGTATTAAAAAAGTTTTGAACACTTACAGTAAATACCGACACTGAATGGTGCTCGAATGTAAAAACGAACTTTTAATTAAACATTCTAAAATAACTCGTTCCATGGAAGTTTTATTCCAAAATATTCAAAAGATTCTAAAATATCTGTTCCATAAGAACACTACTCAAAAGTGTTCAAAGTGTAACGTTTCTTTTGTATAAAGATTCCACAAAAACAGAATTTTTTATACAAAAGAACCTGTTGATTTGAATCCATGCTTATGTAACATACGATTATAAGCGAGCAAAATTATTTCTTTCGCCAATAATTAAGTTATAAGTAACTATTAAATAAATTTTAGTAACCTACAAGTAAATAACTTTTTTTCATCAATAATATCGATAATATTATTATACACGATAAAAAATAAAATGTTATCGGCAAAGAAAAATATTTTCAATCATTTGCAATTGCGTTGGAAGCGTTCAAAATTCGCCCGCTTACTGAGCGCAGAAACGATCGGTTTCCACTTTTCCGTTTTTTTGCCGTGTTCGGAACAAACTTGGCGCGCAAGTACGTGTATTATTACAGATTTATAAAATTAAGCCATCATTCATTATACGGATGTGCCAAACTACAAGTTTGTTATTTGTAACCACAACTAAAATTTGAAATTTTTCAAAAAGTTTTCTTTAGATTCTCAACTTGAATAGTAAAATTTCCATTACTGATATTTTTTTTAAAGTAACTTATTTTTGATCTTTAATGTATATCGAGTGGATATTAATCGTTGTAGATATTTTAAGATTTTTGAGTATTAAACTGATAATTTAATGATGAAAAAGTACACATTAGTCTGGAACACATTTAATAATACCTTCGCGTAACCATAATGCAAAAATTTGATGTTATGAATAGGAAATGCATTATAAAATTTAAAAATGTTTCATTGAAAACTAAGTATATGTGCAAATACTTTCTGCAGTTACTATATATGAATTGTTTTTTTTATGTGAAACTATTCGCAACACTGCATATTTATTTAAAACAATATTAACCCAATTCCGAGTAATATTTGATTTATTACATAATTAAAAAGGACATAGTAGAACACACTTGCATTTTTGAATTCCCGAAATTAATAAAGTTGCAGAGTTCAGAACTTACATACAATTAAAGCAATTACCGTTCCAATTGTTTTTTTTTTTTCAGTCATTTAGATGCCATTACCAGGACAAGAAGTTATTTAGTTAATATTTCATAACGCAATTAATTTTTCATGTGCATACCTCTTTGTAGTTTACGTTGAAAGAATAACGAAAGGGAGACATTAAAAACCTCCGATGTACATTTCAATTTTAAATGTAATTTCATTCATAACGCAAATTTATATGTAGATTGTAAATACTAATTTTACTTACGGCACAAACGTAGTGTTTGCAGAAACGTGCGGCGTGAAACAGCTGTCATTGCGTTCGTCATTTATTTATAGTCTCATCGTTCAAAACTGACACTTTTCCGAGAATATATTATACATTAGGAGTATAAGAGTATAAATCAAATTATTGTCATCAAATAATACGTTGTCATGTTCTGTAAGGCACGCGCCGTAAACGACACATCGCGTAGTCAAGTGACACGAAAACATAACCTACATTCTTCGCGTTCATGCATCGTATAATGAACTATAGTAGTATCTCTTAATGTTATTGTTTCTATTACTGTGCACGATGTCGCTATTAGCTAATATTTTCAAAGCAGTTTATTTGAAGTACAAATCGACTGAAACGTACCTTATTTGAACTTTCACAAATTAAAATTTAACGCAACAGCTTACAGCGCATTTTAAATTTAAATATTACAAACTGACAATTTTAATTTATGTTCTTTTCCCGCCCATCGGAAATGTAATATTATATACACTCCCGTTCAAAATTTTTATTTTTAATATTCAGTATTCATCGTGAATTATTGTGTACACGTATTTTGTAATACAATATAATGCAATATATTATATACACTATGTGAAAATATAATAATACAATTATATTAATGTAAATATAATTTATGTTTTATACTTATTACATTGCGTGTTATAATTAATTTCAATTTAAAATTAAATGTAAATAAACGTATTTAATTTTGTTAAAATATATTAATATATCAATAGAGTCTTTATAAAGTATATTTCATATTTATTGTATTTAATTATATTGCATGCATTGTAAATAAAACAATCTATATTATTTGTACATTGCATATTGTATGTATAATTTATAATTTATATTTATTGTACTATTTTTACTATACAAATATAGTATTTGTCTTAGGATTTCTGAGCAGGAGGTATACATACTAAATATTGAAACTGTGAAAAGAAGTCGTATAATAATAAACTTGGGCACATTTTACAGCTTAAAACCTTTATTTTCAAAATGTATTATTCATTTTATTCTGAGATATTTTTATGGGAAAAATTTTTCTTCGAAAATGCTACAAATTGTCATAGTATGTAAAAACGCTGAAAAATTTTTTTATAGTTAAATCTACAATGAATTTGAAAATCGAAACCTACTCTTTACAACGATCCCTCAAAACTTGTACAGTTTATCGAATTTTGAAAATATTACGATTTTTTGAATTTTCGTGTAATATTCAAAGTTCAATGAAATGACGGAAAGAAAATCATGCATCAAGTATTCCAAGGTGGTTGTATTAAAAAAAAAAATCATCAATATTCAAATCCATTTTAGATTCAGTCTATTTCTCAATATTTTTACATTTCACGACATTATAAAAAAAAAAAGTATCTTCAGTTACTCATTTTTTATGTGAAGCAAAAATATTTTAGAATAAAATGAGCGATACGTTTTGAAAGTAGAGGTTTAAAGGTATAAAATGAACTCAAGTTTATTGTTATATGATTTCTTTTCAATATTTAGTGTCCGACTATTAACACTTGACTATTAAAATGGTCAAAATCAATTTATAACTTTTGTTTGATATTTTCTAGATGCAAAATAGAAATTTAACGAAGATTTAATTTTTTGCAAAGTGTATAAATAAGAATTTATTGTATCGTAAAGTATTTCTATTATAAGTTTTTTGCTTTAATGCTTTTAGTGGAAATTAAGTTCTAGTATTAATGTTAGTCAAATACGAATTAATAGGAATCACTATATGTAAAAATCTTTCAAAGCATAGCAAATCAATTAACAGGGAGTGTATATTTAGCGATTTGAAGAGTGCATGGAAATGTTTTTATTTAAATGTAGTTTTCTGACACTATCAAATTTACGTTGAAACGAATTTTATTTAAATATGATAAGTAATATTAAATGTATATTACAATTCAACAATTCTCATATTAAAACTACATTTTTAAAATGATTTCCATGATACCTGATATCTAAATTGAACTCAAATCTGATGTGTGTCTCAAGTTTGTACCATCGTCATGAATTATATCTAAATTGATTGAAAAAATTTTTGTTATCATTTCAAAACTTTGTAAATTTTGTTACGTTTCAGGATTTTCTCAAACAAACGATTTGAGCAAAATAATTACTTGAGGCAAAAACTGCAGAGAAAGTGACAACTCGAAAAAATATGTTTCTCGTAAATTAGAAATGCACATTGATATTGTTGTTTTTTTAATTGACAAAATTTTTTGACAATGATAATCAAGACAAAATTTATAATAAAAAAATATTTATAGAATAGTGTTTAGCATGAATCAGGAGAAGCAACGGAATTCCAACCGGTTAAATTATAGAAATCAAAGCGTTGCAAAAACATTCGTTGATTTTCGTAATGATCGACGATTACTTTTGCAACGTTTTTATAGTGATAATTCGAAAGTCAAAGTTTTCGAACTGTGTCCCTTTCTTCGCAAACGAGTGATGTATAATTTTCGCGTTTGAACTATTTGTTTAATCCTTCGAGCACACCATAAACGCACACATGCGCTCAGAAAAGTAATCTCGTCGTGGCTTATGGACGCAGTACCGAAAGGACTAATTATTTAACTGCTGATTCTTACCTTGGCAACTCCGTAGCCTTTGGCACGTAGCCTGAAGAGGCAAGGCACTACAACAGCCGGGGAAACAGCAGCTATTACACTCCCGAGCAGAAAACCCCATATCCAGGGCAAACCGAGAAGATACTTTGTTAGTATGGCTATAACAAGTGCTTCGACGATCCATGGAATTAGACCGAGCTTCGGAACGGTAATTTTCAATTTTTTCAAGGCGTCTGGGTCCAAGTCCAAACCAGCTCTGGTGAGGATAATGACTAGAGCGATCTTCCTGTAACGAGAAAAACGAGGAAATTAGCAACTGATCTTTGTCAAATTTGACGAGTTTTCTCTCAGAAAGAAATTTTTCGACCAACCTGCAAGCTAATATTAAGTTCTCAACCGATTTTTATTCAATTGACGAAATAAAAATATCGGCAGTAGTAAATTATGCAGTAAAATGTTCAATATCCGAGTTGACAGGATGGCTAAAGTGTAATGAAATTTTCGGTTAACAGAATAACCACATTTTTCATATTGCTCATACAACGCGACTAATATTCATACTGTTAACTATCGACGAGCAGAGGCACATGTTTGTGATAATCTCTAATTATTCGTTAACATATACAGGAGCAAAACTTAACGAGCGAATGTACTATCATTTGAAAAAATTAACTCGCAAACTTGTGTGTTTCACCAGTTCCAAATTGGATGATTATGGACAATTCATCTCCTTTATTAAATGCAATTAAATCTTTGGGTGAAAATAAAAGATATTGTTCGACACGCTGAACGCTCGATTTCTTTCGTTGTAATGACCAAAGTTGCACGTATCAGCGAACAAAGCAACAACAAAACACTGTCAATATGTGTCTCGACTGCACGCTTTCGTTCTACTCGACTCGTCGATAATATAAATGAAGTTTAATACGGTTTCCTATAACGTGTTGTTTTACTTTAATGAAGATTAAGAAAATTATCAGCGTGATAAACGTGCAAACTATGCAACTGTGCACGGTAAATGTACTTAAATATGCTAAACATGTGCACACGACATATAGAGTAATAAACGACGTTTAAAATATATGTACATACGTTACTTGACTATATTTTGAAGTACATGCATATATTTAACATTGTAACTCGATAAATTGCAATGAGGTATTTTCATATTGTTAATTGATGGCGTTTGTCCGTCAAAGTTAATTTCTCTGTCGAGAATGTTCGCTCTACACTGCTCGATTCGTTTTAAGATTTAAACCTACGGGGATATTTTTTTTATATCACATTCAATCAAAGTCTTGCAAGCTCTTTCGCAGTTACGAAAAATATAGAAACCAGATATAGAAAAACGTGTCATACAGAATCGTTTAGTATAATAAAAGAAAAAGCGCAAAAAACACTATTAACACGTTGATTATCTATGATGACACAAAGTTGTTCAAATGTTTCGAATAAGTAAAATAAAATGAATGTCGTCAATTAAAAAATTTTGAACATCATAGCTAACTAAACGATACGAAAATATTACAAACGTTATGTATTGTATTGGAAAAGATCAATCCGGCTAGTTGAATATTTTATTCTAACGATAAATTCGGATACGACAGGCTCTGTCGTATAGTTTCACAATCCGAACTTAAATTTCAAGCTCCGAGCAAGAAATGTCGCGGATCACGGCACTCTGGCAAGAAACACGAGCGCGATGACGCAAGTTAAACAGATTTTGCACTTTGAAGGGGGCATCCTCAACCCGTTTCAACGTTTAAGATCTTGCCAATCACTTGGTCGTCGAGGAAGTTGAAGAAGTGTTCGGTCTTGCAGACTCGGGTCACTCGTGTTTCCGCTTTGAGAACGTATCCCTGGTGTGTGCCGGGGTCTAGAAAGGGAGAAGAGAGGAGGTGGCAGGTTATCGCTGGAGTTTGCGTCTCCCCGTTTGGTGTAAATTCGACACGTTTTCTCGGGACTACCGATGCCTTGCAGAGGCATTCGTTCGCCAAACCGAAACGCGACTTCCTTCTCTATCCCTCTCTTTCGCCGTGGAAACTCTCGTAATAGGATAAGTTCCCGACGGCTCAAACTCCGCCAAACCGGTTTCGCAAAGTTTCCAACCGGTGCCATCTTTAACTATCCACGAGACTCGAATTTTCGTCGAGTACATTTCCTTGGATTTTCCACGGTCTCGTCGATTTTCGTTTACCACTCGCGGAAACGAATTTCCACGGTTCCATCGGCGATTGGATTTGCCCGGGAGCTCGCTAATTACGAGATAACGGTTTGACACTGTTTGCGACAAGCCTTGGGCGATGTATTAACACTTTATCTCTGTGTTTCTCCATTCCCGAGAATTTTTAAGCGAATTAAATAAACGTGTGCGAAAGTTTTTAAACCGTTGCAATTTCGTCAAGTGTTTGGAAGTTGTTTATTTCCATGTCGCGTTTTTACGTATTTCTTACAAGTGTTTTATTTTGTAAAATGTTCATCCCTGTGAAGCGGAACCTGGCACAATTGTGATCTGTATCTCGTTTAGCTTTTCTTTTTCTTCCAGCTGCATACTTTGCAAGGCTTTCAGCGACATTTCTTCTTTTCTTTTGCAACAGTTTGTCGAAGGGTATGCTACTTCGTGTTTTCAGACAATGCAGCTCACACTTTGCATTTTATCTATTGAGTAACTAATATTCATTGGTATCAACAGTTCTTGTTAATTTTATTTTTTTAATTTCATTCAATATTTCATTCAATATTAAATATTTCAGGGTATAAAAATAACAGTTGTCCCAGAAATTTTTGTGAAAAGAGTCAGTTGCTTATTGTTTGAGCTGATGATTGTAATCTTGAAATATAAAGAAAATTTTTCAAAAAACACGACTGAAAGATTAAACGTTCTGATCGCAAATTATCATTTAATTTATTGTGGAGATGTTGATATTCATTTTTTTAAAATAAAACTAAACTGTTATTTTTTTATACATTAATCGACGCAGCTCGACATTTTCCTATCATTAAATTTTAACTCTAATTTTATAAAATCTACCGTCTCAGAAGCGAGATTATTTTTGTTCATGCAATATTTATACAATACAGTGTTTCAAATACACTGCAGAAAATATTATGTACTGATATTCTCAAGTGTGCGGTAAATCTGTAAATTAACAAACGACGAAATTATCTGCATCGATATTTTTATCACTGTTGTTCCCACAAATTTACAATGTATGGGTCTTTTTTCAATCTCTTACCATTCTTGAGACATACCAATGAGATTACTTACTGATATTTATTCATTTATTATTTTTCTTCAATCTCTCAAAAAGTACTCACCCCGTTTATAACATGTAATATGTATTTCTATATATTTTTATGTATATATATTGTACATATAAATATAAATTGAATTTTCGTTTGTTAAACCTCTTTTATTTGGAAACTCGATAAAACAAAATCTCGAAGAATTTTTTATTGCCTTGCGGATTATCGAGGTTCAATATGCATTAAAATTGATTAAAGGAATTGGTAAAAGTACCATTTTTTATCAATGATGCACATTTAATGTTTATGAAAAATCTCCAATTTGTATTTCGCCTGAACCTCCTTGTATCAGCATGCGTGAGAATATTTGAGAAAACATTTTACGAAAGAGAAGCAAACTGTACTGTTTCAAATAAGATTTCGTGATATCCGAGAAACTGACGAAGAAGAGTTTCAGTCTTATCGAGATTGGCATGCAAAATAATTAAATCATAAATTTTGAGTAATTTTGATAAATTTTTAAATGTCTGAGAGTCTGACAAAGGAGCTAGAATTTAAATTTTGTCGAGATTAACATGCGAAATAATGCAATTAGAAGATAATTAAAATATTTGCAATTGTTTTTAATAGTTTCTTTTACTTTTAACATGCAATAAAGTACAATACACAATCGTGATCACATTCCGAATTTTCGTACTTGAAACAATTAAACAGTCAATTGATAATCTTTTGAAACGTTCCAGAGTCAACAAATATTTAAATAATCAGAATTTCAGAATTAATTTTTTAATTTTCTAATTTTCCAATACAAATGTCACAACGGGGGAATCGTGCTGAATCTTACACAAGTAGATCTTTTGAATTTCAAAACAAATCGAAGCTCGAGTTGTCAAATTTCCATATTTTAAACAACCAGATTAAAATATCAACGTGCCTCGTCAGTTGGTCAAACTAACACACTCTGATCTTTCATCAAAGAAACATTTTCCAATTTATTTCGTGCATTCGTTTGTCAAACTAAAAATCTTTAAAAAAGTACAGAAATTGGAAAGTGAAAGACATATCAATTCGTTTTCTATCAAAAGCGCAGCATTTAGTTTCAGATTTCGGCTCGAAGTGAGCACGATCCTCGTTCCGGTGTTTTCAAACGTTTTAGCACGAAGAGAAACTTTCACCGTGACATTCGATCGAGTCAAATTGAAATTCAACGAGTCGTTCTTTACCGCCTTTTTTCTTTCGTTTTTGCCTTTCCTTGAAACTTTTCTGGAAATTTCGAACAGAATTTGAATCTTGCCGCACGTCCTGGATACGCTGATCGAAGAACGATAACGTTGGCGAAAACGACAAAGTTACACAAAATTCACCACGTACTGTATAGTTTGTTGAATAGAAACTAAAGTAATGAGCAAAATATGCAGAATTATACGATAATCTATATTCAAGTGTAACGTAAATTTGTTTCAAACACTTGCCAATCACATGTTAAAAGGATCGTAACTATTGTAAATGAAAAAGTAGAATAACAATTTTTCGAGTTAAAATATCGCCCAATTAAAAGTTGTGATAAATTTCTAGTTTAGCGGATGTTTCAATTTTGGTTATTTTTTAATAATCTGCATAGAAACTACAACAGTTGGAGCTTCTCAAAAAAAAAAAAAAAAAAAATCGAAGGAAAAAAAAAAAAAAAAAAAAAAAAAAATCTGCAGCGAAATAGAAATCTAGAAATAAAAATCTAGAAATTTACTAAAGTTATAATATAAGCGTCTATAATTCTTAAATGTTGATTAATTCTCTAAAAATAATTTAATTTTTTATTTCTAATCTCTATGCGTGTGTGTGTGTGTGTTTATAAAATAAGCACACCAATATATAAATCCTTTTATCAACATACAGAGAATGAATGTTTCTTTCATATTGTAAAAATTTAAGTAATTACAAGAAAAGGACACAGTTCACCAATTTCAAAAATTTTCATACATGTAAAAGTTCAGAGTAAAACTTTACGTCGCTGAATTTTGCGAGAAATAATACTTGGGAAATATATTTTTTGTACAAATATCTCCTAAACTAATAACTTTTTGACAAAGGATAATATTTTTTTATAGAAATTATCAAGCAGCATCGATAATTCATTGAATCGAAATTATTGACTTTCTATCTCAATCATCTTTCTAACGCAACGAATAGTTTGCCAGTGATTCATACTTGTAGATTAACTCCCAGTGTTGTGATTTTTTTATTTTCATCGATGCATTTTTATTCTTAATTTGTCGAAAAAATAAAATAAAAAAAATACAAGTAAAAGATTCCTTACAGACTCGATTGTGCTCAATGTTACACCAGTTACACAAATTATTATATTTATAAATAAATTATTATAAAATATATCACAGTGTAAAGAGGAGGGAAAAAAATCAATTGTGATTGAAATAAAATTGTTCTCATTGAAAGAACGTGTTTTAACCAAAGTGAAACGAAAAATTTTGCAAACTCTGCGCTTGGTGCGAATTAGAAGAAAATATCAGTTGCGGTTCGTAATAAAGTTTCAAATTCGTGTTACAAC
>KQ435861.1:259387-271919 GCA_001276565.1 Melipona quadrifasciata
AAAATTTCATAAATATTCAATTTATTGTAGAAATTCTTGGCAACGTTAAACTCAAATGACTGAAATTAAATTTAAAATGAAATTATTAATCTAATAATTAATTCAATAATTATTACGAAATGTACAAAAAGATTTTGGAGGACCTGAAACTATGATTTTGAAAAGCAGAACTAAATGTTTCAACAATTTTGAAGGAAAATAAATAAATAAATAATAAATGTTAATTAGTATGATTATTCAATTTTCTTAATGGATTATATTAAAATTTTTGCAAAAAATGTGTATACGCTTTATTCATAATTCATTGAAAATAAAAATTCATTTGAAAAAAAAAAATATTTCTTGCATGTAAATCAAAAATTTCTGAGAAAAGTGAAAATGTACGCTTTGTTTTTATATTTCTGACTAGCACATGCTAAAACTAATTGAAAATTAAGATTGATTAAACAGGAGACTCTAATGAAAATTCCTATCTGACTATCTCTCTCTCTCTCTTTCTCTATCTATCTATCTCTGCAGAAAAAAAAAAGATAACTGCAGTTGGAAGCAAAAAAGAAAAAAAAGACTTTTCATTGCAAGAGCACGATAGCTCTGGACGAAACGTGGCTCCGCAGGAATTATTGTCATTCGGCGGGCATTCGTTGGCCAGTTGGTTGCTTTCTGGTCAAAATGTGTCGCGGGAAGAACACTTGACCTACATTTACCGCCAGGTCACCGGCTGAGCCAGTGAAATGTGTTCTAATCTGAATTAATGGTTCGCTGTAATGTGCAGAAAACAACAACACCAGCTAAACTTTATACGCCAGTAATTCCAATCGTTCGACCTTCGATTCTAGTTGGCCCCGACCTCGTTTCACGCACAAAAATACAAAAACTTTTCTCCATTTCACCGAGCATCTCCCTTTCTACTTTGCCTAATATATTATATTACATATTCGGCTGGCCAAAAAGTAATTGCCTTTTTCCCAATAGACATAGATATATGCAATCGAAAATTCATTCTGGCAATCTGGCAGCTGGTTGTTCAAACTCGTTTGACAAAAAAACAGCATGGTTAATATAAATTAGTCTATATTTAATACAACGAGCAAAGGATATATTGCGTACAACGATGCTTACTTTTCAAAATTATACCAAATGACAACAAAAGATTGTTGATTCTTCTCTCAGGGAAAATGTTGTCACGACCTACGATTCCTCGACTACGAGATTCGAACACTTGACTAGCACAAGTAGCTGCGCGTCTAGCGTCAATATCCTACCGATCTTCGAGGTTAAGCAGCAGAGTGTGCGGAACCCCGCCTAGTGTTTCAAAACCAGCCTAGCAGGTTTAGTTACAATAACAGGCGTCTGGGGTAGTAGGAGTCGCTGCCATCAACCCCACTGAGATGAGTCTAGGCAGCAGTGACTCCGAGAAGAAACGCAAACCTTTCTCTCTCTTTCTCATCTACCTCAATTCTATCCATCCTTCCATCATTCATCCATACCAACCTTCAGTTCCTTCAATGTCGATATCCCGGTCGCGACATCTGGTAGCGCTTCCAACATTCGTGGATATGATGATAACCTTTCAAATGCACGATCTCTGTTTGTTTGGCATCGATTTCAAAGTGGAAAATCGAAAAGATTCATGATTCGTCGAATCATGCTGCACTATCTCCAAAAAGAAAAAAAGAAACATTACGAAAGCTAATGCAGCAGCGTTGGAATTATATGGTTTGCTAAATTTTACTACGGACGAGGATATCAAATCATTCTTGGAACTGTCTTTTATAAAAAAAGATAAGAACTTTGGAGTTGTTGAATAAAGTTTTTGTTTCTCGTGAAAAATTCGTCTTTCGTTTGCACGTAAATAACATTGGGTGTTAAAGCTGTTGTAATTTGGTGAAAAGAAATCGCCTAATAACAAACCTGGAGTCACGTTACGAATCTTGAAGCCTCGACTTTCGAAATAAATTCCAAAACAGATCATTTTATTACAAAACATTTTTATATCTTTACATCACGTAGCCAGTGAATACTTTCCTTTCCGAAAGTAAATTGTTATGATGCGTGGAAACGGTGAAAATTTTTCTCATGACAGAGTTTACAATGGATTCAAGAATTGAAGACTCAAAACTTGCTGTACTTAACTTGTGAATCTCAAGTCTTTGCCGTTTGAACCTAATATTCAAAATTCAACAAAATCATACATCAAGTTTCCAAAGGTGGTTGTAAAGGGAAGGCTTCAATCTTCAAATTCATGCTAGATTCAGTCGTGAAGAAAAGAAATTCTTCCATGCTTTTGGGTATTATAACAATCCATAGCATTTTCGAGAATAAGTTATCCACCCGCTACGTGATACAGAAATATTTTAAAACAAAATGAACGATGTATTTTGAAAGCAGTGGCTTCAAGCTTTTAAATGAGTTTTTTTTTTTTTACAAAATTATAACACTTAAAGAATCTAGTTTATTAATAATAATGAGAGTCACTGTCCTCACTTGTAAACTTTTTCCTTTATAGTAAAATTGTTCGTGAATGCTCAGAACAATTTACATTTCTTAAAAATTAATCTCAAATTTTACAAAGTTCAAAAAATTAAATTTGCATTGTGCATTAATATATTTTCTCAAATAGCATCGTTTGGTTATGTATTTGGTTATATTATATATAAGCAAGCTGCACATGTTCATTTATGGAAAATTCACAGAATGTTTAAAATTATTTAAAATATCCGATAATAAACTACGCGTTAAAATATTTAGTAAACAAAACAAATGTTTATTTAGCTTGCCTTTTTCCAAGTTACGTTCGTCAAAATGTGAATTTGTACAAACCCATCCATTATGATAATTTTTGTCAAATTTTGTATTTTGAATTTAATACAAAACCTTTGTATTTTATATTCTCCATGACAGGGATTAGTAATAAAAATTCAATTGAATCAAACGAATGAATGATCGTAGCGATTGTCTAAAAAATACCACGATTCTCTAAAAAATGCGCCTAGATTGTTAGACTAGAGAAAACAGCGTCGGCCAAGAGTTTAAGATTTATACGCGTAATTATTCAAGTTTTGTTGAACGGGAGAATAAAGAAACAAAAGAATAAAGAGAGAAAAAAATCCGAGCGTACAGAGTTAAATGATCATGATGGATACGTGCGAGGGGAGCAGAATTTCATCCAGTTCGTCGATTGTACAAATTTGTTTAAAAGCTTAAAAACAACGAAAAGTGGAAAGTTTGAAATTTCAAATTCAAACTTGTGAATTCGAATTTCAAAATTCGAAAGTTTGAGAATTTGAATTCAAAGTTCAAAGTCGTTGAAAAGCGAATTGGAAAGCATGAAAGCCAGAATCCCTCTTTTCTAAGAAAAGAAAGGAATAATCATTAGAGGCTGCGAATTTTTAAATTTCCACGAATATAGTCGTTCCTTTTTCAAATTTTCCACAAACGCACAAAAAGAATCCACAGTTGACCCAGTTGGCAGAAATTTGTGAAACAAACTTTGAATCCAGAGCTCCGTAAAATACTGTTTGAGATGGTAAATAAAGGTAGATGGTAAATAATCCTGTTTATTTTCGAAATACACGTGCAACTTTGAAAGGTAAAATAAATATTTTATTCGATATGGGGAGGAGGCTTTAAAATATTTGAAAATAATATTTTGTTTGAAGAATATCGGAAAATATTTTGTCTCCAAAGGTTTCGCTTTATTTTAAATATTATCGCGGTTCGATACATTTACGAGTATAGTTTCCCGATCTCTCTAGCGAAAATCATGGTACAATTAGTGTTTCCATGTGCAAAAGTAAAACGAGAGAATACAGTAACCTGCCAAGGTAGGGAATACGGTAAAACGTACCTCAATTTCTTTCAATATCTCGACGATAGAAATTCCAAGGATTACGTGAAAGGATGAATCAAAAAAATCGCATTACTCATATAGGATGACCCAGTGCTCCAAGCGAGATTAAAGTACTTTATTTCGTGCCAGATTATCAAGCTATTTCATTCTACGCTGCAGATTAAAACGAAAATATTTTACTTTAGATTATTAAAATGAAAGTATGTTTCGTTTGCCGAGAAATCTCAAGTCATATTTAAAACGCAAACATTTGAAAGTGTTATTTGAAAGTAACGTTTTGTTTGAAGAGTACTGAAATGTTATCTTTGCACACAGAAAAACCAATTGTGCCACGATTTTCAACGAGAGATTAAGAAACTATCTACACTACTTAAATTAGTGAACTGAACACGAATCACTATTCAAGATAAAGAAAACAAGTTGAAATATCTCAAGACGAGATACTGTCAAAGAAAATGGTCAACAAGAATCCAAGATATCAGACGCTTACTTCGCGTTCGAAGGTGTCGCGCGTGAGGGGAAAAAAGGAAACACTCCCGCGCAGAAATCACGTGAAAACAAAAATCAAGCGCTCAAACAGCTCTATCCGGACTTGTCCCTCGAGCCTGGAGGAACGCTCGAACGGGTAATCGATAATCGAATAATCGAAGCCACGATGGCCACCGCGATGGACTCTAAATTCGTTTTGAATAAGGTCTACGGAGAGCGCGGCGGCCGTTATCGATCGAACGAGAACGGCAGGGGTTGCGCACGCCTTCCCACCCCCTGCTGCGTGCATTCGTACGAATTGGCCTTAACGCCTCTAACCCAGAAATGCCGCCCGCGTTGAGATTCCTGGCGTGCCACCGCGCGTCCCTCGATAATCTCGATCCTCTCTCTCTCTCTCTCTCTCTCTCTCTCTCTCTCTCTCTCTCTCATCTGCTCACAGACTTTGGCCGCCATGCCCCCGTCTAATACACGCGAACTCCACTTCAAGCGATGGAGCATAACCAAAGCTAAATTTTAATTTCTGGAGCATAAATAGATTAAATTTGATCTTCGCCGCGCAACGTGACGAATGTTGGCGTGGAAAGAAATACATTGACACGTCGGCGCGTTGTGTAGACACACCTTAGAAAATTGTTTAATAATACCTACGTCGCAAATTTTACAACTGAGCGATACATTTTCATTTCCAGTCGTCTATTATTTTTGGAACGAACAATTACATTTTCTTTCGATTACTGTTACAGGGTGGTCACTGAAAGACTGAATGATACAAACACGTGGTTTTTTAATTTTTTATTATTTTATTTGGAAATATACATGGATATAATTATCACTTTTCTAACCTTTCAGTTTTTCAATGGCCACTCTGTAGTATCGTAGGTCATTGTCGTGACGTTAATTATTTTATTTTTTTCTTTCTGGAAAAGAGGAGAGTCGAACGAGTGTGAAACAGAGTGGATTTGAGTTGTCAAAAGCAGTTTATTTGAGAGTTGTTTAATTATCCATTGTTTAATCGTCAGCATTGTTATTAAATAAATGTTATTTATATTTAATCTCTACATAATTTTGTAATTGCCATTACTGTTACAGTACAAGTCGAAGCGAGATACTCTACATCAGCCTCTCAGCCTGAGAGGATTTTTATCCCAGGACTTGGCAATAATTTTAACAAAATTGTCTTCCGCGATACTTTTGTACAATTTGTCTTGAAAAGTTTTTCATGTCACTTTTATCAACTGCTCCCATCGAATCGACTACACACTGCTGATTCGCATATTATTTTCTGAGTTTCGAAATTCCTGTTGTTGATGTTAACAAATTCTAGCATGACAGCATGAAAACGTCTCTCTTAAACGTTATTTTAAACGTTAGTAAATTGTCTGATGTTCAAAGTTCACATTTTTTAAATCTGCCATTCATTACGGATAAATTCGATTTCTTTCCCACATTTGTTACCACGCATATTTGTTAGATTCTGATGCAGTAGATTAAAAAGAACAGAACTAGAGTATAAGCGTTGTTAGTATCGAAAGGATTAATCGAACGTACCACGCACCGATTCGTGAATCGGCTGTGCGCGCCGGCAGTGTCTGTTAATTTTCCAAAAAGAACGAGTCCATTTTTTCATGTACAGTGTATTCTAATAAAAACGTGGACGCCATTTCTCTGAAAAAATGTTCTTTTTATAAAAAATTTTGCACAGATCGAAAGCACACGTAAACTACTATTACGCAGTCGATTAATCAAGCGTGTCCAATCTCCACCGTTAGCCATTGTTGCTTGGACGCGACAAGACGTGTTTTTCGCTAAATTTCTCAAATTCGACGACTTGTGCGTGTCCGTCGCAGTCTGTGCTTCGTGATTGACCAAACATTTTCCGTTGGATTGACCGAGATGGCCAACGCGCTGATACCATTTTCCCTTCTTCATTGAAAACGCGATTCGATGTTGTTTCATTCATTAAACCAACGTTTCACTTAAAAATTCCTCTTTCGTACAATTTGATTGTCACCTGAGCATCTAGATTGTTTGTAAAGACAAATTCGCGAGCGTTAAAGCCTTTGTTGAATGTTCGATAGTGTTTCAAGCATTTAATTACGACCGACATTTTTTTATATGGTCATACAAGTACAATAATTCAAGCGAATCTAAATTTTCCGACCGACTTTCGAATTTTCTTAACGTTAATATGCTCGAATCGAGAGACTTGGAGCACGAGTGTGCATCATGTAGCACGTGCAGATAGTGTGGAGGCACTTGAATATAATACATGCGCGTCACCAGATGAAGCCATGTATGAAGCAAAGTCGAACACAATTTATTATGTAACGTTACAAGCTCTTGTTGCTGCTTGTACAATGGCTTCCGACACCCTTCGTCAGTAAACTATATCACGTTCCACGTTCACGAATTTTGATTACGTTACTTGCCAGTCGATACGTAAAAGAAAGAAAATTATCGTGGATGTTGAACATAAAAAATATTGGAGAACGTAAGTGTAAATTTCGATTCTATGTATAATAAACATAAATTTCCGAGTTTCCAAATGTTAAAACTTTGTCCGTTTCTAAATAAATTTTCTACAAAGCTATAAATTTGTAAGAAGATTTAAAGATTGTGATGCTTCTCTTTTACAAAAACTCTTGAAACCTGCCCTGTGCGATTGTATCAATTGCATCAATTTTACTTACATTATTTTAAAAATAACATGTACGTTCGTAAAATTGATTTATCGACTTTTTATACAATACTGTGAGAGAAGAAGAAAATGTAAATCGAGATTGAAAATAATTAAAAACTTTTTGATTGTGACTATAGTCTGATTGTTGCATGAAAGCAACGATTAAACCGAATCTTTATATTTTCGAAAACAGCAATTGCAGTAAAATTCGTTTATTTGACTCGACATTTCACTAACGTTATGTTGTTATTACGACTTGTTTTCTAACGTATTACAGTATGTTTCGCAAGAGCGTGGACGCAATATCTCTTTAAAAATTAACTTTTTTTTTTTTATAAAAAAGTTGTTTATAACCCGAAAGTAAGTTCAAAATAATGCGCACTCAATTGACGGTGTGTCTTTTCTCAACTGTTGTCGATTATAGCTTGACACACTTTCTAGGCATACTTTCAACTAGTTTTCACAACCCGCAAGTGGCTGCGCGCCTAGCGTCGATCTCTCCGACGTTAAGCAGCAGAGTATGCGGAACCCCGCTAAGATGGATTGTCGAAACAGCCTAGTAGGTTTAGTTACAATAACAGGCGTCTCTGGGGCAGGAGTCGCTGTCATCAACCCCACTGATGAGTCTAGGCAGTGACTCCGAGACGAAACGCCATCCGACCCATATTCACTTTCCTCTCTTCTTTACTCCATTTACCCCTTCTATACATCCTTTTATCTCTTTCCATCCTTACCTGTTATCACACATATCGCTACACATATGTGACAGGTAACACCCTCCATATTTCTCCCACACGACGAACAAGAGCTTTCAGGCTTTCGATTGGGTTTGCATCGGGGGATTGGGATGGCCAGTCCAATACTCCGTTTCTTGTTTTCCACTTGGTGCAAAGTCGGTGTTTGGGATCGTTGTCCTCTTTCATTCTTTTTAAACCATCGTTTTACAGATGTCACAACAGACCTCTTTCGTATAATTTAATCATTTTCTGGGCATTTAAAATGTCTGTAAATATGCACAATGTTCCAAAACCTCGGACATTGAAACAGCCCCAAACATGCACTTTCAGTGGATGGTTTAACTGCTCTTTCGATGATGGGTTTTCTATAAGCAGATCACGCTTGCTTTATAGGAATTAAAAAAGATTCGTCAGTAAATACAATACGATTGTCAACGTGCTTCACCCAAAGCAGCGGTTTTTAGCGTTAAAATACCAACATCTAAGAGCTTGCCCTTTATGCAAGGAGAGGTTTAGATTTTTTTAATAAAGCCGCATAATCGCTCTATCGTCACCTTTCGTCGCAACTCGCTTCGAACCTCAATCGGCAAGTTCATCCACACATTTTGTCTCTTTGTAACGTTGCACCCACTTGTCAACGAATTGAGGGGACTTGCGCAAGTATTTTTCTGCTAATATCTTATAGTCATTTTGGGACCTTTCGGATGATGGCACAAGAACACCGCTTCGAAGCGTTTAGCGTATTTTGCACTCATCACAAGGAGGACAGAACCGAGGATACTAAGGTCCTGAAAGCTAATGCGCGTTACAGACTGATTCATATTTTTATAATACCACAATCTCCGATTGGCTCATTCGATACCAAGTTTCAATGATATCGCGTCCACGCTCTTGTGAAACATACTGAACACGTTACGTTTTCGCGATAAAATGAAGAAGCAATAACGTGTTTTGCTTTTTTTCTCAAGCGAATTAAAAGACGTCGAACAGCGGACATAATCCGGCGGATTAACTTGTCAAGGCGATAATAATAGAAAGTTTCGACGATCGTTGCACATCGTGCATTGTCTATAGCATTTGTCTTGATCTGATAAAAAACAACACATTTACGTTATTACGCTCATGTGCTTCTGATTCACACATGTTTGAACGTATACATGAAAAGGCAAGTAAACAGACTCTTTTCCTGATTTCAGCCGCGCAAATCGTTATTTACAGCTGAAACTGAAATATGAAATACGAAACGAAACGTAACGTGAATTTATACCAGCTATTCCATTCAAATCGATCTACTCGAATGTTTACGAAACTCTTAGCGAAGTTGTTATAATTTCATTCGGAAAAAAAACGTTGTTTATTTTATTCCAAAATATTTTTACACCGTATGTAAACACTTTTCCTCTCGAAAATGCTATAAATTAACTAAGATATAAACACAGACAAAGTCTTATCACGACTAAATCTATTACTATGGTTTCAAAGATTAAACTTTCTGTACGATTTTTTTTCTTCGTCGATTTATTAATTTTTAAATGTAACGATTTCTTGAATTTCCGTCGTGAAAACCTAATATTCAAAGATCAATAAAATGGCTAAATGGTTGTAAAGGATTGAGAGAGAGAGAGAGTCTTCAAATCCATTATATTAGGTTGTCCCATAAGTTTCTTCCGTGCCACGCTATGAGTGACTCTAAGTGACTATGTTTATATAAACATGCAGGCTTATCTCTTAGCCGTTTATGGCATCGGTTTCAATCGTCCCAAAGCTCTTTCAAAGTACGTTTCGTTGGTGACAAAGTCTCTTTTAAAATTTTTTCTGCACCGTTCAATATGGAGAGCCAAAAGATGCATTTGCAATAGTGCAAAGGACACTGCAGACGAGATTTTCACCGTTTACGGGAGTGGTACTACCACTATTAGGACCGTCGGCAATTGGTTTAAGAAATTTAGAGCTGGCAATTTCGAGCTGAAAGATGAAGACCGCAGCGGCCGCCCAGCAACCACTGATACGGACATTATCAAGACTGTGCTCGATGAAAATCCACGATACAGTGTGCGTGAGATAGTGGATGCCACTAATATTCCCAAGAAAACGGTACATAAGCATTTAATCAAGATAGGATATGCGAATCGATATGAAGTTTGGGTTCCACACCTATTGACGGAGACCGGCCTTATGAACCGCGTCTCTACGAGCGATTTGCTTCTCCAGCGACATGAAAAGGATCCTTTCTTAAAGAGGCTTGTCACTGGAGACGAGACTTGGATTTTATACCGAAATGTGCATCGAAAACGCACTTGGTCCAAGGAAAATAGACCTTCAACTGTTGCGAAGCCTGGACTTCATTCGAAAAAGGTTCTTCTGCGCATTTGGTGGGAATGGAAAGGTGTAGTGTACTACGACCTCCTTCCCCATGCTGACAAATATTGCAATCAACTGGATCAATTGAAAGCAGCCAGTAGCAGAAAAACGGCCAGAATTGGCGAACCGACGAGGCGTCGTTTTCCATCGCGACAACGCAAGACCGCATGTTGCGTTAGTCGTAAGGCAAAAATTATTACAGTTTAGTTTGATTGGGTCTACCTCATCCTCCATACTCCCCAGACATTGCTCCATCCGATTACTACTTGTTCCTCTCCTTAAAAAATTCTCTCCGTAGTAAATCTTTCAAATCCATAAGCGAAATAAAAACGCACCTAGATGAATATTTTACAAGAGTAAACTTAAACAATTTTGAAAAGAGGGCATAATGAGGCTTCCTGAGAGATGGAAGAAGGTTATAGAACAGAACGGTTCATATATAACATAATAAATCCATCTTAAACAAAAAATATCGTGTATTCATTTCGCATCAAAAGAAGGGAAGAAACTTATGGGACACCCTAATAGATTATAGGGGAAAAATTTGAGCGTAGTTTGAGCATTTTCGACAAAAATAGTTCCTGGCTTATTCACTCGCTACGCGATGTAAAAACATTTTTAAATAAAATGATCGACGCATTTTGAAAATTATTGTACGATTTCTTTTCTTCGGAAATTACAACAGTTTCAATATTTGATATCCGAATGTTAATTTGATTCATTGTATATAAACGTCGTTGCATCTCAACGTTACAGAATGGTCCGTAACCATTTTCTTTCAACACTTTCGCGACAAGACTAGTGTTTAGCTAACTGCGGCATATAATTTCCAAAAGTCCGTAGCCGAGTACGAATATAAGAAATATTACACCTCAGAATGATCGACTTGCATTTGTTGTTCAAACTTTTACAAAAATCAAACATTACAAATGCGTATAGAAAAAGTATTAGTTTTAATAAAACTTATTTTAAACAGCAATTTATTAACAACTTGAAATACAAAATATATCAATGAACGAAAACAATAACAATTTAACAATATCATTTAATATTTGATAATACTTTTCTTTAATGTGACATTTGACAAGTCATTATGGCGCCAATTTCGAAATGACGTGACTACTCGTCGCGAAAGTATTAGACTATAATCGCTGTAGAGAAAAATGTTTCGAGGGAAACATGTTCTCAAATCTTGTACAGATAGTCACGCTTCCGAGATTTCAAGGTGACCTTTGTTTTCCTAAATAGAGCCGTATATTTTTGGAGAGTTCAGAGTCTTGTAGCTGACGTCGAGATGAAAATTCAGTGACCTGGATAATGTTGTTCAAGGTCAATTAACGTCGTTCAAAGCTCATCTTCGTTGAACGTGCAGAGATTTGTTAAACGACAGACATTCTGAAGTCTGTGTGAAAGAATGAATCGAATGAATCGAAAAACAGCGTTAGTTTGTACTAATAAACCCAGTGCTTCAAAGTACTTTACTTTGTGCCAGATTGTTAAAACAAAATATTTCATTTTCTGCTAAAATAAAACATTTTAATTAGTGCTTTGAATTATTACAAAAAAAGTGAAAATACGTATTTTGTCTGTCGAAATTTTGGCTCCTACTTTCAAGTGATATTTCATTTAAGCCGAATCCAAAATATTTAGAAATAGCATCTTGCTCAAAATGAAAGCATGTTGCAAATTCCTAGCTTCGGTCTACCGAATACTGGTTTCTCACAGCGCAAATGAAGTTTTCAATCCCAAAGTCGAACGTCGCTTTTTAGGTCACTTGATTTCTGAATTAAGCGTCCTCTTTCGATCGTTGATCGATCGCGAAGAGGAAAACATTCGACGTGACATCGATAGCCGCTGGTTTACGATTCCGTACCCGTGGATAAACCATGGAGAGATCTTTGCTTTTTTTAACGAGACAGGTCTCCAAGGATCAAAAGAATCTACCGAGGATCTACGTGTTCTAGGATTTCGTAATTCACATTTCGGAGCGCGCTCCTATTTCAGCGCGAACGAGGAATTCCTCTCGTCTCACTCGAGAAACGCGAGAGATTTTGTTTGGAATAATCCATTTGTTTGGAAAAGGTTGGAATAATAATTTATTCGGACCTTGACATTTTTCGCTCAAATTAAAATTATTATTCATTATAATTTATACAATTTGATTTAAATTCTAAATTTAAAATAATAATACGTAAAAATAATTAAATATTTATTTATTAATTTAAAGTAAATTTACGTACGAATAATTTAAATATTTTTATAGGCAGAAAACCAATCCGATTTGAACTCAAATCATGTAAGATTTTAAAAGTCGAGTAAATTTCTACATTTAAAATTTATCTTAACTAAACGTCGAGGTCGCAATCAATTTTTTCCTACAAAATCTGTAAAAAAATATAACGCTGTTGTCCCTAA
>KQ435863.1:0-12796 GCA_001276565.1 Melipona quadrifasciata
CTCTCTCTCTCTCTCTCTCTCTCTCTCTCTCTTTCTCTCTCCCTTTCTCTCGCAACCACCCTCCAACACCACCCTTCGATCGTTCGCCCTTCCTCCATCACCGTAAACTCTACTACTGCCCGTAAACCGAGGCTCATTAGCATTTGCGCCCGCTTTTCCGCCCGCTTTTCCGCTCGCCAAGCGCAAACTACCACCTATCGATGCCGAGTTGTGCCACCAGCCACCTTGGCCACCGTTGCCCTGTCCTTCGTCTCCTTCTCTTTCTTTCCCTCTCTAGCTCCCGTTTATCAGTTTTCAGTTTTCGGTTTTCTCGTTCGCAACGACTTCGGCCTCGTCCACGCTCTCGAAACAACGCTCAATGCGAGCTCGCGAATTTCGAAAAACTAGACTCTAGCATCTCGAGAGTTCGTCGATCGAACGACTCTGAAAGGTGAGCTTGTTAACAAGTGAAACTGTCGAAGCATAAAATTTCAGATTCGTCAGAAACGTTAAAGTAAAAAAAATGGAAAAGCTTTGCAATGCAATAAATTACGCAAACATTCATTTACAGACTTTTTCTAAAAATCGTCTGAATTTTTAAGAATACATCATTTTACCTCTGTGGAATTTTTCACAAAAATTATATTGTAAATTTTGACGGTTCTAGCGTTAACAAGGACGGGAGGAAGAAACAGGGATGAAAATTAAAAATAAGTTTGTCGCGTTAGGGAGAAAATTATTTTTCGAAAATGGTGGATTTTTCAAACGTACGAAGAAAATAGATTACGTGTGAACAGGAGGAAGGAACAGGAATGGAAATTAAAAATAAATCG
Organism: Melipona quadrifasciata; assembly: GCA_001276565.1. Taxonomy (NCBI): domain Eukaryota; kingdom Metazoa; phylum Arthropoda; class Insecta; order Hymenoptera; family Apidae; genus Melipona; species Melipona quadrifasciata. The sequence goes on from KQ435863.1 coordinate 813, forward strand.
ATCGCTATTATCTTTCGAAAATAGTAGGTTTTTCCAAACATATTAAGGGTACCCGGAAGCAATGTAGTTTTTTTAAATTTAATAAACATTGCCATCTAGTGAAAATAATTTAACTTATTACAACATAATCTATATTCTAGTTAAACATTTATTGTTAAATTATATTATAGATCAAAACTGCGTTAACTCTTGAATGAAATGAAATTTTGCACAGTATGAGAAACCTACCCCTGATGCAAAGAAAATAGATTGTGGAAATTAAAAATAAATTGGTCGCATTGTGCGGAGGGAATTATCTTTCGAGAATATTATTATTTAACATGTAATATACATTATATATCATATTTCAAGCATACGAAAGAAAATAGATTGCGCGTGAATGAAATTATTTCCTGCCTCGTAACGAGCTGGCACAAACCTAATCTAGCATCCGTACGTTCCAAGACAGTCTGGACAAAGATCTTCGAAAGAAGATGGAAGGAAATTAAAATTCAAGCGACGATCTGAAATTTTCGTAAGAAAATGGCGAAGCAGCGTGTGTGGCGCTTTGGAGAGCGGTGGAAAATATTTGCGCGACAACGTTTTACATCGAAATGGACGTGTAACGGGCCTTTTTGGCAGGCGAGCCGCGTTCCAAGCGGATTGCCAGGACAGGATGCGGCGCGGCGCGGCGTGTCTCGTGTTTGCCGCTACCAAACTCGGCAATATTTAAATGGGATTGCGTTCGGGAATGTAATTGCTCGGGCAAACACGGCCCGTGAAACGTTGGGACGGATATGGACAGAGAAGAGCCCCGGCGCTGACAGACGGGGAAAACCAACGACGTTGGGGTGAAGGAGAGAAATCCGACGTGGATGCGCAAACAGCAAAACGCAGAAGAAAAGAAAATGGTAGCAACAGAAGTGGTGGAGGATGATGCGTCAAGGAGGAGGAGGAGGAGGAGGAGGATTTTCGTAATAAAGAGACTTCGTAATTTCGTTAGGAGATTATTATTCGTCCGGGGATTGATTCCGAGGATTGTATGATGGATATGTTGTTGGTCAGTAAGGAGCTTGCAATAGATAATAACAACAGCAAAGTAAAGTAATGACAGACGAATAATAAAGTAAGACGTAGATGTATATAAAGAGAATAATAAAATATTGTAAAGTAACGAATGGACGAATAATAAAGATTATTATCGATTTCTGATTGACTTTTTTCGTAACACTTGGAGAAACTTGCCTTGCGAAAGTGTTAAAAAAAGAAGTGAAGAAGAAGTGAAGGAAGGTGAATGTAGTTGTCAATTGCTACAGTTTCCGCGAGTTAAAATTTTTTCCCGAAATACAAACACGCAAGTATGAAAGTTTCCATCTCACTCTAAGCGAGATGCTTAAGCTCCTCCGGCGTATCGGTGAAAGAACCAAATACATAATCGAAACCACCGACTCGCCGGCCAATCCAGAGACACGTGTGTATCATCGACCCCTAACCAAACCGTAAAAGACACGAAATCCAGGTGAATGGACCCGAAAGACGGAAAAAGAAGAGGCGAGCCGGCGAGATGGAAATGGAAACGGACGGAAAGAGGAGAGAGTCGTATTCATTGAATGACGCTTGCGTACGAGGGGATGAAAGAGAGAGAGCATCGAACAGCGATGCTTTCGAGAGAAAGAGAAAGGCGAGAAAGAGAAACCAGGAGAGAATTAACACACGTGCAACGAGGATAACAGGGGGCGAAGGGGGCGAAAAGGGAAGAGGGGAACAGGTAGAGCAAAGAGAAGGGAGAAGCCAGGCTACGTGGGTTACGTGGGCTAGATGGAAACGGTTGGAGAGGGAAACGGCCTATAACGCAGGCAGACGGAGCCAATCAGGGCGCAATGCGATTACCTTAACGAGAAATCCGATTACTTATTCATTCGCCTAACTCGAAATCAGTTTAACTAATCGTTTAATTCGGTAGCTAACCCACCCCCGCCCGCTCCCCTCTCCCCTCTCAGCCCCAGCATTTTCGAGAGAGACGTGAGTCGCGAATTCTCTCTCTCTCTCTCTCTCTCTCTCTCTCTCCTCTCTGTGGATGTTGGTTGGGTGTGGTGGCCATGGGGATGGATGGATCTCCCCATCTAGCCTTCTCTGCCTGGCCAAATAGAGCCGCACACGCGCAACCACTACCGTCGTTTCTATACACGTGCTGTGCTACCCTTAACCGAGAGGGTAAGCGAGAGAGAGAAAGAGAGAGAGAGAGAGAGAGAGAGAGAGAGAGAGAGAGAAGAAGGGATACAAGCGGTGGAGGAGAGAGGCCTCATTCAATTCAATTACGTAATGAATTGTCGTGTCTTGAGTAAACACCCTTCCTCACCGCGACTCGCCGCCGGAAAATCGCCGTACCGCACCGCACCGCGCCGCGCCAGTTGAGGATATCTTCTCCTCGCACAGAGGGGACGTCGTGGTAGCTGCGTGTACAGCATCGTTCACGTTCAGGTGTAAGGACGATGTTACGGCGATGAATTAGCAAAAGCTGGTGGAACAGCAGTTTTAGGACGACGTTATCGGGCCAACCGTTGAGTCGCTCTTCCTTCATCCTCGTTTTGCTTGATTTATCGTCAGGCAATCCATTGATCGAGAATTTATCTCATTATTCAAGACGCTAAAGATACTCACATTTCTTATTGTAAATTACTTGATTTTCTTTTTTTTTTTTTCTTTTTGTATTAATTCCATACAATCGCATTTCACTCTACTGGTTTTCATTCTCACAATATTTCTGATTTTTCAAATCACGTGTCGATCAAAGTGCAATGATAATCAAGGTGTAGCCCAATTTCATCTCTGTTTTCTATTTTCTGAGCAAAAGTTTTAAAAGATTTAAATTGAGTTTAAGAAAAATGATAAAAATGATAATGATCAACTCGTCACCTCTATCGCGATTTGTTTGCGAAAGCTCTGAAACCCGAGCTTTGACATTTCTCGGTCGCGCCTTGAGCAAACTTCAAGCATCCCCTCCGTTTCGCTTGTTTCCGCGTACGTACGTAGGTAAGTACTTAAGCAAGTCACTACCTACTCGGTTGCTGTCGGTCGTTTTCCGTCGCGATGCATCCACACATGAATGCGCGCAATATCTACGTTCCGGCGCTGCTTTCATCTCGTTTGCAGAGTCGGTATCAGTAATTCCGGTGTTCTCTCAGAATTAACAGGGCCGGTGTTCGAACGGGGTTATTCGGGGATTTGCACAGAAGGCTAGAAACGGTCGGCGATCAAAGGAAATCGAATCGGTATTAGCTCGTAATTCGAGCTAAATCGCACGTTTCGGGTCATTCTCGTCGTTCGTTCTCGTCTGCGCGACTATCACCTACATGTGAGCCGTTTTTTTCTTTTTTCTTTTTTCTTTTTGGAAAATGGTATGAGCCTGCTTTTGGAAAAAAATGAGTTAACGATGGTTTTAGCAAGGCATAGGTGTCCTCTTTCTATATTTATAATAAGAAAGTCAACGGTGAAAAGATTCGATCGAAACTTCGGGATCGATCGATAAATTTTACACTCTCGTTGGAGAAATTTTTATCGACGCTGAGTCTGGTGTGCTGAATCTCGATATTTCTTTGTTTCTTTCGCATATTGTGGAGGACTAAATTCCCAATGTGACGCACACACTGACAAAAGGACGATTTTCGTCCATAAAAAAAAAATCTCATTTTCCCTATGGCATCCATTCGACCCAGGTTCCAAATTTCCAGTGTAATATCGCTAAAGGTATCGTATTTAATTAACATGAGAGAAATTCCGGAAAAAAAGAGAGGAGAACTCTCGTAGGTTATGCTACAATCTAACAGAGCTTTCTCGAAAGACACGTTTAAGTTTTCTTTCAATCGACAAGATGCATAAACAAATTACCATCTCCAGGAAAACAGACACCAGGGACCGTTATTCAACGGCTGTTCGTTGATGCAATCCGTGCTAAAGCGGAACGTCAGATCGTTTTGGTTCCGGAAGTCGAAGGATCGGCCGATCGAACCTGGCGCAAGCAGCTGTGGAGAACCTTTGCCACCACCCGTGAATCTCGTTTGCAAGGGCAGTCCCTCCAAGTGTCTCGAATTTGAGAGAGCTGAAAAGAAACCAAAGGGTGGGTTCTTTCGTTTTAAGAAGCAAGCAGAGATGTCAGGGGACAAGCCAAGCAATTGCAAGAAAGAGAAGAAACCTTCCGAGGGAGAGAGGTTCATTTGGCGGGAGACGATGTTTGACCCAAAATCCAAGAAACTTTGGCCTGATCCACGCACCTGTAGGTTGGCTCATAGAGAGATGAAAAAGATGAGAATGCGTGATTCAAGATTACGCGATCTGCGATACCAGCAAACCCAAGGGGACGTTCTTCTGTACACGGAACCAACAAGACGGCGGTCAGTATCTTCTTGTTTGGAGCCACAACCGAAACCTCCGCCAACCTACAAGATGCCCAAAGCAGCGTTTTTCAAGCTGATGGCCAATAATTCTTACGTGGTGAGCGATACTTTTATCGAGGTAGTCAACCAATGAAATTCGATGAAATTCCGAAAATTGTCCAAAAAATATCCTCTTCGATTCGTTGGCTATTCCTTACTTTTTTTTTTTTTTTTTAGAGTAAAAGAAACAATAATTTAGAATATAAGAATATCCAGGGCAGCTAATCATTTTTAACCTCTTAGCTGTGAATGACGAATATACAAAACGAATATACAAAAAAATTGCCATTTTTTCGTGACGAGAAGAGTAATCGCAATTTGTTGCTTGAATTAAGTTTTTTGCGGACAATAAAACATATTTGTAAATTTTAGACATTTTGTAACTAGACTCAAATAGTTCTCTTCGCATCATTTCTAAATATTTTCTTGCTATTAATATTAATTATTATATATAATTAAGTTAAAATTATTGACTTAAAAAAAATAATATTATGTCCTTATAATTTAATTCAATTTTACAATAGCTGCACATACTCTGTGTTTGTTAAGTATAATCATCATGGCGTCATTCTAGCAACATAATATAGATACATATATACATTTTTAAAAACGACACCACAACTAAGAGGTTAAGTTGATTTGAAAATATCGGGAAGTTTTAAAAAATATACCAATGGTTATATAAAAGAAAAATGAAGTAAAAGATTTGTCGATTTCTAGACGCTGCTTAATCGCCCGGTTCTCGCGCAAACACTTCACATTAAAAAAAGTATGCGATTGGAACCACATAGTAGACTACTGTACGAAGAATTAAGACCACCAGAAAAACAGAGAAAACTATTTAGTTGTCAATTAAGAATTCAATCGGAAAACGTACCTCCGCCGATAAATAGGGACCTGCATTATTACGGAGGCGATGTTCGACGACAATCGGTCCAGGAACTTAACCTGTCAAACAAGTTGGAATCTTTGCAAACAAATCAAAAGAAATTACCTGATTTGGATCCTCCGATTGAAAAGCGATCTAGAATTGAGCAGTTGAAAATCCTCGTTAGACAGAAAGACGTGTTTCCCGTTGTCCATCGTTCCTTCTATACCGATTGACTTGCTACGACGAAACAGCCGTGCGAATTCGAAATGTCAACCGAAGAGTTAGACGTCGTTCAATGTCGAAGAACGAAGAACTAATCTGTATTTATCTTCAAATAAAAATGATTGAGACTCGTTACGTAGGATATTTATCATTTTGTTGATGATAAACTCAGTCTCAAAGATGAAACGCGTGCAAGATGTACGGAGTAGCTATTTTAAACAGATATTTCAAAGCGAAAAGCGGGTATTTAAAAGCTGTTTGAAATATTGCGCCAAAGTAGATAACGGCGAGGCGCCATCTATCCCGACGTGGTTCCCTTCGTGTGATTCCTTTCGATGGCGGCGTTGTTGCTGTGTGTGGACCCCTATACAGCTGGCTACGGGGCAGTCAAATGTCTCGTAAAGGAATTCCCTCCGCTTGCAAGTCAAAACAAATCCCGCGAATCTTTCGTAATCGGCGAGGTTTGTGCTCGGTCCGTAGTTGGCCGCAGGGAGAGGCTGGAATTGTGAGCAGTTCGATAGGTTACAATCAACTGAGCTTGTTGTCTGGCTCGCCGGATGAGGACAAAAGAGAGGAAACGAGTAAAAAAGAAAAACAGGAGGAAGAGGCTAGGGACAACGAAGCTATACGGTATCGGGACAAGGTGTGGATTGAGGATAACCAAGCGACAAGCGATAGTGTCGCGGGCGAACCGAACGTCGATATCGTTGAGATTGGTAAGGCCGTTGATGTTGAGACAGTAGCCGACATCGAGAAATGGTTGAAAACACGATCGGAATCGGTGTCGAGCATGGATCTCGACGCGATCAAGTCTGGGGTCGAGGAGGGCGTCGACCGGTACCTGGGCGAGGAGCTCCAACACGCTTTTCTGGAAAAGGACCCTGACGGCTTGTCCATCGACATTGACTTGTCTGACAAGAAGCTCAATTTAGGTTATGATCCTTTGCTGCAGGAGCTTCAGAGTGAGAAGCTGCTCGACGAGAAGGATAGCTTTATATTGCCAGAATTTCTGGATCATTTGGATCCACTCGCGTTGTCTCCGGATGACATGATGGTGGCTGGTGAGATTTTACCCTCGACCAGTGCTCAACCTGCTTTGAGCGTCCCTAACAGTGATGTCGAAGAGATGTGTACAGGAACTGTGCAAACCTCTCTGATGAAGAAAGCCATAACTCCGGATAGTCAGGAATTGCAGAACAAATCTACCCAAGTTGTGGTGGATGATCTACGTTGCGTGGACAACACGACTAAAGAAATTAATCTGCAGAAGGACAGTGGCTTATGTGCTGATGCTACGAATCTCTATACGCAGGATCTTAATTCTGAAAACACAGTGGACGAGCTGTCAGATGCAAAATTGGACGAAGGTGATTCTTATAGTACAGTAGTTGAACAATTGAAAACAAAGGCTAAGGTAAAGCTGAAGCCACGTATTATTAAGAAACATAAGAAAATGCCGGAAAGGATGGAAAAGAAACATAACAATGAGATTAGGATATCTGGGGATGATATTGTAGATACTGAGGATGGTGTAATGGCTGTAGTAGCCATATCGACAGATAAAATTTCAAATATGACACAAATTGTTATAAATACCGGCACAGAGGAACAAATCTATCAAGGGAAAACTTCCGAACTTATAGAAGCTACAGGAAATTTTCCAAAATTACCAAAAATTGAAACCTCGACTGTGTGGAATGGAACGGTGGAACATACTGTGGAAAATCCCAGCAATCAACACGAAATGATAATATCCAATGCCTTGGAAGAATTAGGTATCACAGATGATAACTTGCAACCAATATCTGTTAATGAACATGGAAAAATATGGCTTTGCCCGCGCGACGATTGCAATAGACAATTTAGCAAACTTTATGCTCTGAAAGGCCATTTACTAGCACACTATGGTGTGAGACCCTTTAAGGTAATCTTTTTTGTGTTTTTTCACTTTCTTTGACCTTTTCTTCATTGGTATTTCTATTTTCATCGCGACTTTGAAGGATGTGCCTGGGCATTTTATTCAGAATTTAAACTATTATTTCTATTTTCAGTGCGACTTTGAAGGATGTGCCTGGGCATTTTATTCAGAATTTAAACTCAAAAGACACAAAGAAACACACTTGAAACGCAAAGACTATGTTTGCGAGGTAGAAGGTTGTAATCGCCGATTCACTACGATTTACAATTTGTGGAGTCACGCGAAATTGCATACCCGCCCAAATAGAATAGTATGCCAAGTGCCAGACTGTCAAGAAAAGTTCCAGACGAAGAGAGCCCTAGAACTACATATGAAGACTCATGATCAAAGCCATGCTCCGTACGTTTGCAAACACGAGGGATGTGGCAAAAGATACTACAGTAGTAACGCTTTAACGTCGCATCAAAGATGCCATAGCTATAAGGAGATAGATGTAAAATGCTCGTGGCCAGGTTGTGGAAAAGTATTCGATAAACCTTGTAGATTGAAAGCGCATATACGTTCGCATACAGGCTGTAAGCCCTACCCTTGTACGTTTCAAGGTTGTCAGTGGGCATTCTCTTCCTCTAGCAAATTAAAGAGACACCAAAAGAAACACACTAACGAACGAAAGTTTGTGTGCGATATTCCATCCTGTGGAAAAGCATTCATGAGGTCAGAGCATCTCAAGGAGCATAGGTTGACTCACAAAGAGGGAAGGTACTTTCAATGTTTTATATGTAACGCGAAATTTTCTGCAAAAAGTAGTTTGTACGTTCACATAAAGAAGCATCAAGTTAAGGAAGAGATAGAGATAAATTCACACGACAACATCAATAGTCGATCCAAAAAAGTACCATCGATAATAAAATCAAAAAGAAAGTCAATAGATTTGAATGTAAACGTATCTTGTCTGAATGCATCTATGGTAACGAAAAAGTCTGATTATCACGATGATACGATAATTGAAAATAATGATGAAAATCAAACTAAAAACGATATAGTGCCTCTACGAGATCCATCTAAGACCTTATATCATTGTCCAGTCGAAACCTGTACGCGTTCGTATACCACAAAAGCCACACTAAGAGCACACATGTTAAAAGTACATGGCACTCCTGTTGAAGAGTGTAATAAAGCAGCTAATAAAACGCCTCAAGATTCCGTTTGTAACATGGATTACATTTTATATACTACTCCCTCTGTATCGGAGCCTACAGAGCAAATGATAATGGTAGCACCGTGCGATGCGGTTATTCTCAGTACACCCTCGGGAACAGATCGTTCTCTTCCTGAACCGGAACCGCCACCTCTTAACAACTTAATAAAAACATCGGAATCCTCGTCAAACACTGCTACGCACAAGCAATTATCCAATCAACGTAAGAAAGATCAGGGCTCCGCACGGACTAATTTGACGTTGTACGACGTGTGCAAATTAAAAGCAAATGGTGCTGTATTAAATTCGGTTGTCGGAGCATCCGATGTTGTATTAGGTACAAATGAATTAGAAGAGGGTTTGTTACTCACTGAGGAATTACCTTCGATGTATTATCAAGACGATGTAGTGGGAACAGAGTATCAGGTACTGTTGCTCGATTCAGTACCATCAGAGAATACAATAAATTTACGGGGACTTGAGTAATTGAGATGTGTGACTGTGTTTTGGAAATGGGTAAAAAAAAAACTGATCATTGTTATTTTCTAATATAGGCTAAGTTTTAATATGGTCTGTGATCAAAGGCTTGTTTTGGCCTTACATTCATTTATACTACAGTCCATAATTGCTTCAAATCGTTATTTTATTAATAAATTATTGCTATTTTTCCAAAAAGTTTATTCGCTGTTCTTCTATTGTATATAAAATTCCTAGAACCTTGTGTATATAATAGCTAATGTATAATAAAATTTGTTTACTAGAATTAAGAAATTGAATACATATTTTGTAAGGTGTAAGTAATTTACATGTTGTAAACTTCATACATTGAGAATTTTTACTAATTGTATAATAATTCTATAGTTCAACATTTAATAAAACAAGATATAAATGAAAATATCAATGAAAACAAAAAAAATTCTGGAATGTTTTTATAAAATTGGTATATAATACAATAATTGGACAGAATACAAACAACATTCAATCAAATATTCTTGTACCTACAAATGCGTGTATTTGCATGAATTTTTATTCATAATGTACTTTCATAATTAGCTAAAACCAATGCTTTAACCAACAAAATTATTTTAGCTGTACATTTGTCTATTTAACATAGTATATTTCCTAAATTGAATTTACATTCTAAATCTATTTTTACAGTAATTTAATCTCTATAACGTATAATGTTTGTTAAAAAAAAACATTTTTTTAAATACTACTTTATGATTATGAATATGATAATCGTGCACATACACACATGTACATTTTTATGTGAATACTTTAATTTCATTTAAATTTATCGTCGATATGATATAATTTTCATTAAATGAAAACTTCATTAAACAAAAGAATTCATTTCCTCTATTTAGGCACCATTTGCAGTAAATGATTAATTAATAATAAAAAAATTAATTTACCTAGAAAGATATATAGATATAAGTATGTGTACAAACACACACATATATATATATATATATTATAATAATATCATAAATATATATTTATACTTCAAATTATAGTTTTGAACAGTACAAATACTAATGAAAAATACGAGTAATATTTCATTTTAGGATTGTGTAAAAAATTGCCTATTATCGTTAATTTTCAAACAATGTTGGCATGTTTTTCTGTACTAGAAATCTGTGTTTCCGCATACGGTTTTCTTAATTTCTTGTCAACTTTCAAATACAACCAACTCTTTATTTTCTCTAGGAAACAAAACGAGGAATGTAATATGGACATCAAAATAGCTTCGCCTAGGCACACTAACGAAGCTTGAACAGGCTTTTTCCAATCGAGAACTTTATATATATAATGGCAACCATTCTTGTCCAAACCTCCAGCTAAATAATATATTAGCGAAAACACCGTATACAGAAACACTATGATTAAACACCACCAGATGTTCCTTAGTCGAAATGGAATGCTCGTGACACAAAAATCTAGTATCATCAATAAGCTGTTACAAATGTGTAACATGATGTTCAGAGGATCCAAATGGTGAATCCTAGGATCGAATATGCTACACCAGTAGGTAATAGTAACGCCAAATGCGGTACTAGTAGTCACAACATAAAGATACCAGTAAATTTTGTCTATTGATCCTAGCATTAACGCGGAAGGATCGAAGTCCGATATTTTTTGCAATTTCCATCTTCTCAATACGAGAAAACAGCCAAGCAAGGCTTGACCAACACCTAATACTAAATCCCAGTTGGTCAAATAAATTGGCCATGTATCGTATGCTGACACAGGCTTTTGACTACCGATTTCGAAAATTGAACACACTAAAATACAAGCCCAGGCCAAAAAAATTAACCAACGATAGAGTAGATACCAGGTAGCTACATGTTTCTGACATTTTGGCTCAGAGAAGACTCGCGGATGAGGTGGTTGATCCTTTCTATAAAACCACTTCTTTGTTGGTTCCTGGCACCAGAATTTATTTACCATTGCTCGACGACCTGCAAATAAATAATATCTGTTACTAATGACGTAGAATGTTTATAAAAAATTGTTACATACAGTGAGAAAGAAATACTGTTCGCCGTGTAACGTTATCAAAACAAATGCTGCTGCGCATATTAAAAATTACGAAACATTGAAATCCAATTGCTGTCATAATTTCTACTATCTGTGTATGATTAATGACAATATTACAGTAATTAGACTTACTCTATCATTTCATTTTAAAATTACAAGTAATTATCCTGTTATAGCAGACATGCGTGTTCGTTCATTTCCGGTGATTTCCCGCTTAAAAATTTTGAGCAATTCAAAATCGTCGATGACAGCCGATATACAAATTTCACACTGTCTCATACACGATTTTAATTTTTTGTGCAAAAAGAAAGGATAATCGTAATGTGATACTTTATACAGTGATAAATATTGTGCTGTGACAGAATTGTACGTACAAGGTAATTGTATAATATTGCTCTTGAAAATCGATAATTAATTAAAAAAATAACTTACATAGCGAACATTGTAGGAGTGAAAACAGAAATCGTTTTGGAATCATCAAACTGCTAAACAGCGATAATACCATGTTTTATACGAAAGTCTCATTCAAAGTCTGACAAGTCAAACATAACCTCTACACGTGATTAGTAACCATCCATGGATGCAGCCATGTTAAGTTTATTCAAACAAGTTTCATTTCACCGCGGAAAACAGCGCTTATTTGAACGTCGCTACTTCTAAGTAAAGATAAAAAATGTGTCAATTTTTCTATCATTACTTATCAGTGACTAAATACCAATATTTACGTCATGAAAAGCATTGATTTCTTTCTCTGTTTAAATACAGATGCTTGTATGTAGATGTTACATTTTAATAAGTTGGTAAATCAGCGAAACATACTGA
>KQ435863.1:12844-26291 GCA_001276565.1 Melipona quadrifasciata
GTAACAGGTTGAACGATAAGAAGTAAGTCACGCCTCTTATTCGAAAGATTGGAACGATTGAGGTGGGACAGCCGTGTAAAATCCTTAATCACATTGTCCAGACACCGGCGCAGATGGAAGCTGCTTTGAAGTAATTAACCCTGTTAACCCATGGCGCTGAGGTTCGCACGGACAGCGCTGTAAGCTCACGCACCGCACATATATACGTAGATGTGTAGAGGTCGTGACAGCACGGTCAATCGGCCAATACCAATTCTCTGTTAATTTATTACAATCTTCTATTATTATCACTATGGTCATACACAAGCACAGGTAGAAATTTTTCTTCAACAATAAACAGCCTCGGGAATTGACACTATTTACAAAACAGCCATTTCTAGAAGTCAAGATTAACGAATGATGAAGGTGGTGTAGGAATGGGAAAGAAAATTCGATTAATCAATTGATTATCTTATTCGGAGAATTAATAATATAAAGAATATGTATTATGATGGCGATTAAATAAATGCATGGGGAATTTATGTAAGACACACACATCGCTTCACTGAAAAATTTCACCATTGAAAGAAAACTATTTCTGTTTGAGATACAAGGTACTTCTCTTATCTTTAATCACATGTGTAATACTTACAATTGATACGCGTATGAAACTAGTAATTCTTGAATTAACAAAGAAACCGAAGCTCCCTCAATTAAAATTGAACGACGATTCGTTGTCACTGACACCTGACAGAGTATTGCGTTATCATTACAGCAATCTATGAAACTGATTTTGTCAATATCGATAACGATCTATCATCTGTGTATCATGTTTTTGAATTATAAAATCTGACATTGAGAAACTGAGTAATAAAATGTGAAACTCGAAGAAGATAAATAATCCATATTTCAAGTAACAATAATTTTGTTTATATATCGAAACATAATAAGAGAAATGAAGCAAAAAAAAAGAAGAAAAGAAAAGAAGAAATAACGTAAACGAATCACGAACCGAATTGTTGATCAGAATAAAGCAGACTCCTAGCCGTTAGTAACCGTTGATGATTGCGACACGGACAACGTATTCTTCGTTTTGGTCGATCCTCGACCACCATAAACACACAATCTGCCTGCACGATAGAACGCCTGATCCGTCACTGACCAATCTCCTGGCCAAAACCCTATACCATGAGCATGAAATCAATCCAATCCGTACATTACCCTTTCCCTTCCTCCACCCTTTGCTAACTATGTATTTAAACCGCCCCTGAACGACCAGCTTCACTACACACGTTCACCGAACGTACGGTACTTCTTTTCGTCCAGCCATTACGGTTGGTAGCGTTCATTCCGAAAGCGCATCTAGAGTTCCACTTTATTATTTTCACAAAATAAATACGTACATACACGCGTATAGAACTATTCATTTCATCATTTTGATGATTCATGATTATTTGGATTTAAATAATTCAAATTTTTCATGGTTTCAATGATCAAAAATATCCGTCAAATATCCACGTTTTTTCAAACGTAATGAAATTACATGTTTACCAGAAATTGACGTACCGTTAAAAAGTACAAAAAAGAGCAGTCGGTTATGAGTGGCTCTAATCCAATATGTACGTAAAAACAGAAGACACGCATTAGCCACATATTCGCATTGGATTATTTATAAGACTTTATTTGAAAAATGGAGACGTTTCTTCAAAATAACGTTAGAAGATAATCAAATTAGTACACAAGCTGCAATACCACTAATCAAGTATACTCGAATTTTTCTTCGATGTCGTACAAAAATAAAACTTAAAAAACAATGTGGTCCTTTCGTTTTTTGACGTCACAAATAAAAGTTGATGAAAAATTAATTTAAATCTTTGAAATAATTGTAGAAAGAGAATATTAAGACGACTTGAAGAATTCTCTTATTGTCCAATTACAAAATATTTCATTTTTTAGGTACCGATTCTTAATTTCAAACAATTTTCTCCACATTACCTCTCCTACATAATCTTCCCATTAATAAAAGAAGAAAGACAGACACATTGAAGTACACAACATTTACTTATCGAAGTACACAACTGTAAACCTCCACAAGAACGTTGGCTTATTTATTCCTTCAAAAATCCAGAGAAATAGCCTTCGGAATTCTTGTAATCTTCGGAACGATCGAGGAACACGCTTAGCGAGTAACGCGTTGGAAAATCTGTTGCAGCAACGCAACGCGAACGTAACAAGAAAGGAGGAAACGAAAAAGAAAGAACAAGAATTAATGTTCGCACCGCATTGTGTTAATGAAACTGGAGAGGTTCTTTGATCGTGTTGTCGATGCAGGAAATCTTCTCCATGATCGTCTATTTCCTCACACTCGGGAGGCATTTGAGAACGGACTCCTGTTCTAACGTACGTCTGGCTCGTGACTGCCCGGCAACCGGCTCCGCGTGCTCTAAATCAATATCAATCGCTATGCACCAGCTGTTCCTTCCATGTTATACGGCACGTATTCCTCGCGAACATCTTTTCGACACGTTCTGATAATAATTGCCGGTAAGTTACTTATTTTCATAAACGACGTACCATTGCCATTGGTTCTATGGTGTATGTACCATTGTCTGATATTTTCGGTACCTTTCTTCAATATCAACAAACAAGATTGACATTGATGGAATGGAATTTTTTTTTTCGACGATGAATTTTGGGGTAATTTTTTTCGCATAAAATATGCAAGAGTTTCGTAAAAAAGCATTTCAATGTTAACATTAACACGTCTATATGTCTGTCTCTTCGTTTTAATCGTTTTCTATTAAATTTTACGAGAGAACCAACTCTTATGGTAATTGAATTAAAACTCTAATCAAAGTCTGAGAATCGATGAAAAATGAATTCGTAAAAAATTTAATTAACGTAAAAATTATTGTAAATTCTTGTAATTAAAATAAGGATTAAACGCCGATTCATTAAATAGATAATTTGGCTTGTCAGCCAGCACATGTTGTTTTTAAATGCTTACGCTTTATCGTAATATCCTTACTTTTAAATACTTTTAAATGCTTTATCGTAGAAATATCGTAATACGTACAGGTTGCTGGGGTGTCAATCGGCTTTACTGCGAAACCTTATATGAAAATCAATTAATAAAGGATGACAAGGCGGGTTTTATCGGTCGCAGCAGAAAGCTTCATTGGTACAAAAGAAGAAGACATTATCTTGATTGTACAGTAATTATCTGAAAGCACGCCACGTTTTAAATTATTATTTTCATTTGAACGCGATCTTTTGTTCATACAGTAACTACAAAAAGTACTTGTGCACCATTGTATTTTATTATATCATTTATATGTTAATTAATCAGGTTTAAGTAATTTTAAACTTACTTAATTAGGTCAAACTATATAATAGTAATATTATATGACTGAAAATGTTTAAGTGGAAAAGAAATGATTTTTGCAGCTACTTGGTCACTCTGAAACAAATACTATTACTTTGCTTATTATTTATTATAAGGAAAATTGTTTAACAGTTCTGTGTTGGTAAATATGCTTTTATAACGTTTACTATAAAAATAATTATTTATACTTGAAAGTTTATAAATTTTCTAACATAGGTCTAGAATTAGAGCTGCGATGAGTTCCTCGAAGCTGAATTTTCAAGTTCGTCGATTTCAAAGTGGAACGTAGTGGAACCAAGCTATATCTCAAAGAATTGTGGCCGGTAGTATACAATTCAACTTATAAATCAACTTTATTTGATTATACAGTAGTCTTCTCTAGACCAAAAATGGAAATTACCGCATATATATTTAAAGTTTTCATTTCAACTATGCAGGTTGACTAAGAAAAAGAAAAAAATAAAATAAACTGACCAATTAAATGGGACAGCTAGAATCAGCAGATTTTGAATGATGAATTGGATGATTTTCACATAGTAAGCAGTAATTTTACTTGCAAATGCACATGTAATAGGTCTTCTGAAATTTATTAATTTATGATGACGCCAGAGAGGAGGAACGAATCGTAAATATTGGGTTGGCAACTAAGTGATTGCGGATTTCGTCAATTTGGTCTTAGCACATTCTTTTGTTTTGTTAACGTGTTCAAAGCACCTAACCTATATTGTTTTCTTGTTACTTGGACTTCCGCCTTTAATTTAGTAAAAAAATTGTATCGATTAGTTATTTAGTTTCGTTTTTATCCCAATTTAAACATGGAAGAACAAGACGCGCATTTTAGACATATTTTATTGTATTATTTCCGAAAAGGCAAGAACGCATCGCAAGCACACAAGAAGTTATGTGCCGTATATGGGAATGAAGCCTTGAAAGAAAGGCAGTGTCAAAATTGGTTTGCCAAATTTCGTTCTGGTGATTTTTCACTGAAAAATGCGCAACGATCTGGCCGTCCAGTTGAAGTTGATGAAACCCATACCAAGGCCATTATCGATTCAGATCGTAATAGCACAACACGTGAGATTGCAGAGAAGCTCAATGTATTGCATACATGCATTAAAAAAAAATTTAAACAGCTTGGCAATGTCAAGAAACTCGATTTATGCATCCCTGACCAGCTTAACCGCTTAACCTATAACTACGTGTGAGACTCGTAGTCTTGTATTCGGGCCAAAACTTATTACCACGGGCCTGGCCCGCAAATATTACGGGCATGGCCCCTGGTACAATGATCGAGCCAAATGTAAATACCACGGGCATGTCCCATCGTGCGACGGTCGCGGCTCGTGATAGATTTTTATTATCTCTTTGTATCATAATCAGTTACATGTTATTCTTGGTCACGTT
The DNA here is from genome assembly GCA_001276565.1 of Melipona quadrifasciata. NCBI lineage: Eukaryota > Metazoa > Arthropoda > Insecta > Hymenoptera > Apidae > Melipona > Melipona quadrifasciata. The sequence goes on from KQ435863.1 coordinate 17,613, forward strand.
CGCACGTCAAAATATATTTTCTCAAATATTAGAGAAGTATCCCCACAAGATGTTTTTAAAAAGAAGATTTTGTGATGAGAACAGTGAGAGTTATGTTAATACTTTTGCTACCGAAAGTGACAATAGTAACATTATATGTTCTGTGCGAAAAAAATGCAAGCGATTAGTTATTGATAATATCTGTGACGAAGATCAACTACCAGAGCCCTGGATTTGGAAAGAAATAAGAAATAGTCCAAGAATCTGGAAACTACACGATGACTCCTGGCATAAAAATTTTCGTACGGAGATACACCAGAGAGACTGCACGTGAAACATTGGGCTCATTTTCCTAAACATATTGATCCAACAGCATCAAAATTAAGGCCATCAAGACCTTGTAAAGTTTGCACGAGAAATAAAAAAGGTAGTGAAACAACGTGGGAGTGCAAGAGGTGCAAAGTTCCATCACATGTACCAGTATATTTCGAACGATATCACACCATTGAAGATTATTAATTTTTTGTTGTTGATTTTTTTATAAATGCTAATTACGTGAATTGCTAATTTATTCAGGAATTGTAGATAAATGTTATTAATTTATCTTATATTATAGTGATTGATAATAAACCTTTTGTGATATATCTACCACAATTATTACATTAGGTTGTAATTACTTATAAGATATTCCACAAAATTAAACCAGTTTTATCTTACACATGTATTTACGTTCCGTAAGTCGTGCATGTTTAGTACAACTTAGGACCAATTTGCCGAACCGTGGAATGGCTCGAAGGCCGCGCGATCGTATTTACATTTTAGGCCTAAGCTGTTGGAACGTAAATCGTAGGTTAAGGAATTAAGGAGTTAAGGAAATTCATTTGACGCGACGCATTAGTATTATTGGAACTACCAATTCGGGAGTTCGGATGTGTTGTCACATCCACCATATAGTCCTGACTTATTTCGTTCCATGCAGAACTCCTTAAATAATTAAAATTTTTAATGACGCTGATAATGTAAAATCACATTTAATTCAGTTTTTTGCTGGCAATTATCAGAAGTTTTATAAACATGGAATCATGACACTGCCTGAAAGATGGCAAAAGGTCATCAACAAAAAGGGACAATACCTAATTGAATAAAGTTATATTTTTAAGCAAAAATTTTGAATTTTCCTTCTTATTTAAAATCCGCAATCACTTAGTTGCCAACCCAATATTTTGCCACGTGAAAATATGAATTATCTTCTTTTCTTATTAATACGTTTGTCCAAGTATTATCTTTGGGTACAGAATGTAAAATCCTCCAAAAAGACAAAGTTTTCAAACTTCTCAATTCTAATTTTTAAATAATAAACAAGAGTCAAGTTCCATTAGCATAAATAATTAATTTTACAATATTTAACTTCTGTTTAACAGTTAATATTTGACAGAAATCAAATTTTTCATGTTTTTCAATCTATTCAAAAATAGGAATAACGCTCATATTTATTGCATCAATAAACAGTAGATTTTTTTCACTCATATCGGAAAATATCTGCGGTTCATTCTGCTGTACGATTGGGCACTTAATAGGACTGGCTGCTAAATAATTGTAAAGTAGTTTAAGTAATTGTTATGTGTTTTCTTCGACGTTACACAACAATGCGATGTTTATTAATGTATGAACAAATAATGTTGAATAATTTATACAAATATTCCCTCACGTCAGAAACTTCATAGTGCTTAGTTATACAATTTTAATAAGCTTGAAATAATACCTCAAATTTTTACAAAAATCCAACTTCTGCATTCTGTAACGACTGCATTTTTTTTTTCTTTTCTACAGAGATCTCCGGTTACCCATGTGCCTACGTGTGTCTCGTAAGCGGTTTACACGTATCATCAGCTGCCGCTAGTAAGACGTTTTATTCGATTAATACCATGCTTGAGGATTCATACATGCTTCTCTTTTCACAGAGACTTCCTTCTAATTATATTAAGGTAAAGTAAAATTTTTTTTAAAGTAAAAAATTAATCACGTGTATCGTACATGAAGTCGAAATGTGCTTTTTATTTTAATAAAATTTTCTATTTCCAAGTGAGAAGAAATTGCAACCAATAGAGAATATCAAATTTGCAGAATTTAATGGATTATTCCAATTAAGCATTTCGATGAAAAGAATTCCCCACAGTTGATCAAGATACGTACGCACGTAGAACAAGTATCTGGAGGTGCAGTCGTGGCCCAAATCGAGAACCACTATTTTATAAATATACAGGACCATGCGAGAGAAACATGGTGAAACTCTTGAAAGACCGAACTTCGTGGTTCGTCGGTTTACGAGACGGCGCGCCATTCGTGTACCAAAAATAATCGAGACATCTTGCTGGTCTCTCGAGGTACCGAAGAAGACTTCGGGACGCGAATGTGCAGTCGCCGGTTTAGATTCACGAGATACAGAAAACGAAATGAAATGATGTACCAGAGTTTACGATATCTCTTTTGCGGTTAAATCCAGGCGTAACGTGAATCTCTACCTTCGAGACAATGCAACGGAGACTACTCAATATCTGTTGGATCGTTCTCATCGTTTGCTTCCTGCTATGCACTGGTTGCTTAGCTAGAGATGGGTACACGTAAGTAATATTAATTTATTGGAAAAGCAGCATTGCTTTGAATGTGAGAAAGTATTATTGATATATTAATGTCGTTTGTATTGAAACAAACAAAAATTGATTAATAATTACTACTTATTCTGATTAATCGTTATCGATTTACATTATTCCCATTGGATATTCAAATACAAAAATTACTTTGTAGTAATTCGAAGAGAAATACTTTCGTCATTTTTCAAATATTGTTGTTAACTTAATAATTACTATTTGAAAATAGCACAATGTATATACATAAAATTTACATTTGTCATTTTTTAAATAATTAACTAATAATTCCGATTCGAAAATGCATATGCAAAAGTATGTGCATAAAATGAACAGATATTTTTAAATATACTAATAGAGTAATTTATTTATTAATTATTCATTTGAAGCAAAAATACGTTGTCGTTTTTATCGTTAGAGTCACGCGATGGGCAGAGACCTTGGGTGCCGAATTATGGGAACTTGCAGAAAAGGTGGCGCGACCCGAGGAGCTATTAAGCGTAAGTATGATCTTCGTTCATGCATGCATCTGTCCTCTCTATACATAAGCTCTCCCTTTCTCTGTTGCCTGTCAGTATTCGTGTAACTATTTTTGTTACGCCTCCGTACGTGATTACTGTCACTTAACAGAAATAGAAGAGTATCAGAGAAAAGAACGGTAAGGAAGAAAGACTTTGGATATGAAAAACAATCAATGTAAAAAAAAGGAAGAAAGAGACGCAGAAGATATATAATATATATATATCATATACGAATAAATGAATAGACCTACGTGCAATGTATTTTTTTGTCCCATGTTTTCGGAATCCTGGGACGCTCTTATCATTTTCGTATCACATCCTGTTGTATCGATTTAGGCAGGTCTTGCATTACAGCACTACCAGTGATGGGAATTAAAATCAAAAACACATAGACAATGTTGCCACATCTGCTGCGAGAATTATTTATTAAATTGAATGATTTGGAACAGCGAGATTGAGGGAAATTCGGATGAAAAATTTATTATATATTCGTATTGATGTAAATAATTTGACTCTGCTATATTAAGTATTTTTGGATATGTTTATATATTTTCATTTTCACCAACAGATAAACTCTTTTATATATTCTTTTATATTAATACGTTGTCGCGTGTTCGCAGTCGTACACTTCTTCTTACTGCCCACTCTCATGTTTTTCTGTAACCAGGGGCGACACCGAATACTAATGTATCCATGTTCACAATTCGATTAATTATATTTATTTAAAAGTATTAGAAAAATGATTGATTAAAACGATATTTTTATGACTAGATAAAACTAAATATAAATTAAATATGGCGTTTTTTACTTATTTTAGCATGTAGATTCACAATGAATCACCTTTATTTCGCAAACTTGGTTTTTGTAAAAAATTGGACATATAAAAAAGTTATTTCTACAAATATCGTTTGGTAGAAAGATGACACATTATGTAATGTAAATTATTTTTTGCAGATCGTCTATTTTGAAATTCATTTTAATAAGATATACGTGTTCTCTCTTTCATTTTATTGAATTCAGTGACTTGGTTACTCTGAAAGTAAACATCTCCATTAGAGAAAAAAACTGTTCGAAATGTCGATCTCCACAATACATTGTAAATCATTGTAATCGGTAAAAAAAAAATAGTCAATCTACAAGTTTACCAACTTCATTATCGTGCGGAATAATAAACCAAAAACCAAGTTAAAGAGACATAGGCAGGTTTCGAATTTCTTAATAATATAAAATGAATGTAATGAAAACATAGTTACCAAAACTTAAAAGTCTCATATAATTGCCATACTCTTCTTCTCATAAATGTAATTTGCTGAATGTGAATTCACTTTTCAAGTTTTCACGATAAAAATATAAATGTTGCATTTATATGACGAAACAGTCATAAAAACAAGGACATATAATAAAGTGTAATAGTAAATGTCGAGACCAACGATATGTATGTATGATATGCTAAAACTAGTAAAAAATAATTATTCATTAAAAATCTTATTCTTAGTTTTAAATTTAAAATATGCTTTTTATGTATATTTTTTTTGTATTTCAATTGCTGAGTTAGATCATAAAATAGTATCTTTATAAGTGAAGCAATTTTTATAGTAGAAATCTTCATACAAATAATTTGAGAAGCGTACGATGTTGCAAGCAGATTCATTTCTTCAAGAATTTTTTCCTGGCCAGTAGAATTAGATATGACAAAGTTCTCTTAGAATGCATTTCAGCAATTAACCTTTGAACAGGAAATCTAAGACCGATATCCAACGCTTTTACGTTAGCAATTCAAAAGATATCAACATATGAATTGTATTAAAATTCAGTCAAGAATCAAAGTGCAAATTAAAAAAACTACACGACTCGTATCCCAGTACGATTTATCTCACTAAAAGAAAGCAACTGTTCTGACTAGGAAATGAAGACGACTTTTTTGCCATAAAATTTTATTGATGTGCAAACATTTGAATCGATACAAAAGAAATTACAAGCGCAATCGCTCAGTACCAAACAACGCCACTCCTACTCGAGGTCTACCGCGACCACGTTGTTAACTCATCACAATTACGAACTTAATCAATACTGGATCGACAATCAACCCATTATCGTTTTATACATTCCGGAAACCAAAGCCATGCCCCCTCACGAATCACGTGACCCAAATCAACCAATCGCTAATTTTCGTTGCATTAGTGTTGCACCTGAAGAGGCCCAATTTTCTGGGTTACTCCCCTAAAATCACTTTCAGTAAAGTAAAAAAATATAAAAATTTAATAAAATCACTTTCAGCGGAGTAAAAAAATATACAAACGGACCCGCATACAACGTTTTAAGAAATTACCGAATGGAAAATCTTATCTTACTGTAATAAGTTCTGTGAAATTGTAAGGTATAAGTTCTTAATATTCTTACAATATAATGACAACGTTTTCATTTATCATTTTCCGCAGTTAACAAACGTAATTAATAAGTATAACTTTTAACTGATGAAATGCTGGTTTTTACTACATATCGATATTTCAGAGCATAAAACACGGAGTCACATAAAATGCAATGTCTATTCATGTACCCTGTCTGTATATATATATAAATAATTAGAAAATTTGACAAAAATTTTGAATACAACATATCGACCTATTATAAATCACACGCAGTTTCTATCTTGTCAAACGATCGTGCGGGTAACTTGATTGTTGATGATTTCGTTAATAATCTTTTATAGAGAGATAATTCGTTGATGAAACAATTATCGTTTTACTTCAAATAATCCCGAAAAATTAAATGAAATTATGTTATACAAATAAAAACTGCGTATGATCTGCGTAGCGCTCAGGAGTTCAAAGAGCAGCTTTCGTAGACAATGCCGCCTGCGTCACGTTTCAACTGGTAAATCTATTACGTTTGTTTTTTTCTGACACTACGTAAAATGCTAACGTAGTATTTTCACGTAAGAAAATGGAAGAATACAAGTTTGTGAAACTTTTCAATAGATAAAACGTCTTATAAAAGGAAGAGAACTTATGTTCTTAATTAATATCTTTTCGTTAGAACTGTCTTTCCAAAAAAAATATAATTTCATTTTTTATTTTATATTTGGTAAACTTTAAGCATTTGTAAGTGTCATTATTAATAGAAATAAGTTAAGATTTGTAATACAATAGTCTGATATTTTTAATAAATATTCAAAATAAAGTATCAGGTCTGTCATAGCGATCGTGCGTGTTTTATATCGGATCGATCGTTAAAATAAAACTTTGTTTAGACTCACTTTTCACATTTGATTCACACAGTTCTCGTCGTTTCATTAAGAATAGAATATAATTATGCAAAAATTATACAGCTATTACTAGTTGCATTCGATTAATGAGCCAGTGGGGTTTTGAAAAGTAACAATGTTCCTACAATTGCTTTTTTAAATTCTCTCTGATAATCATGACTCGAAGATCAAAATGATTTGATAGCTAGTTTTATAACTGAAGAATTTTCAATTCTCGATTGTACCATTTTTATGTATACCCATCGTAATACATCAGTATTAGTTACTATTATTGTACTATAATAACATTATAATGAAATGACGTGTCACAGAAATAGTACTCATGCAATATTGCAAAGTTTCTCTCTTCTTTTCGAAATTGTCTCAATGCGAAGAAATCAACTGGGCTGGGTTCATAAGACAATTATCGGGAAATTAAAAAAATGGCCACGAATTTCAGAATATTTCAGAATAAGAAATTAATATTGGCATGGTACGGGAGGGGAGAATTCAAATTGAAAAGAAGACAAAGTGTATAACTGTTTTATAGCTTCAAATGAATTTGCAGAAATACAAAGCGATGAACACACGAGTGGAACATAAATCCGGGGAGGAATTGGTGAACATAATCAGCGAGAACGTCGGTAGGATGCTCCGAAGGAAGATGGATGCGGTGACTTGCATCCGGATGGCGGCTGAGGAACACGCAGAGAATTGGGAAAAAAACGAGGAGGGGAATTTCACTTACGTTTCCGGGAAGTATAGTCAAGTAAACAAGACGTTACCACGAATCCCGTCCAACATGAAAAAAAACATCGACGCATACAGGTTCACAAAAAATTACACTTGATCAATTTAAGTTTTTACGGTTGAAAGAGACAAGGATTTATTTACTTCGATTCTCACTCTCTTCACTTGTATAGTGAAACATATTTATCTAAAAAAATGTTATCAGTTGATCTGTAAAACATAATGTAAAAATTATATTATATACGTAGAAATACGTATGTGCGTAATTCATACGTATTATCAAAGCATTTTGATTAGTAATATCGGATAGAATTAGGCTAGAGAAGCTTGATACGTCTTCGGCATCGATTCGTAGGTGGACGTTCAAGCCACCAAATTGGGTCTAGCATTCTGTCTTGGACTGAATAGCTCGACGGTCGAAGAAATTAATGGCATTTGCTCCGAAGCATAAAATTAAATTAAACTTGAACAAACACGTTCGAATTTACACGTTTATTTCTTTATACGAAAATAATTTTTTTTTCTCTCTTTTTAATCATAAAACATAGTTAACAATTATTAAACATATTTACAGAAAGATAGAGTTAACGCCGGATTCACATTTCTACAACATACCGGTGAATACGAGTTTTTCGTCGGTGCATATACCTACAAACGTGTACGACATGTCGCCAGCGGTGGTCGAGGATATTAAGAAAACCGAGATTCTCGACGATACTTTCCGGCAAAACTACGAGTCAGATCCGGCCTTGTCTTGGCAGTACTTCGGCTCTGTCACGGGAATGTTGAGGCAATATCCTGCTATGCAGTGGAGAACGGATCCTACGCAGAATAATGTAGAGATAGAACAAGAGGAAAAAAAGAACGAGGATGAGGATGATGAGGATGATGAGGATGATGAGGATGAAGAAGTTGACATTTATGACTGTAGAGTACGCAGTTGGTTCATCGAAGCAGCGACCTGCAGCAAGGACATGGTAATCCTGATGGATACCAGTGGCAGCATGACGGGCATGGGAAAAACTATTGGTGAATGAAGTCATTAATATTTCAACTCTCAACGAAATATTCGTCGCAATCGTAGGATATGATATTACTGTATTAAGTCTTTGATTAAGTCTTGGTGTTTCTTATTATTTTTTCCTTCAATTTATAGTTCTACTTTTATATGCACGCGTTATTGTGTGCGCTTATATGTATTAGTAGAGTTTGAAATTTATAACAATCTGTTTGGCGTGACCACGAAATATGTGTTAGAATTACAGTTAGAGGACAGACTTGCGGTTGTTCTGTGTAAACTGTAATGCGTGTTTGGAATGCGCCGCGAATCTGAGGTTACACGTGCATTATTCAGGGAAGACAGTACGTCGATGCAATTGTATCCCGTAAATCTTCACGAAAATTTACACAATGTCTTTATTCTTGCTATGATATAACTCAAAGTAAAACAATTATTTTAGCAATGCAAAATTAACATCACTCCAATCTTGCTTTCTTTTTTAATAGTAAATGAAGTGCTTATCTCTTTGTAAATATCTTT